>JAYMTP010001690.1:0-22702 GCA_036897365.1 Geranium brycei
CTCCCAACACGCTAGTCCAACACGCTTAGGAGCTCTAAATATTTTGAGCACGAAGAACCTCAAGTTGCTAAGGGGACGCCTTCGGCTTTTATAGTAGCTCCACAAGACATCCGGCTAGGTTTCCTCTGCAGTGTAGTTACGCGTCTTTGAGTACTTACCTAATTCCACAAGATTTTGGTTTCCTCTTCAGTGTAGTTACGCGTCTTCGAGTACTTCCCTAATTCATGTAAACTTCCTTTTACCATATTCCCACACGTTTTGGGAATCTTTGATCGTAGCATTACAGCTGTACACATGCATGCATAGTAATCTTAATCTCAATCGGAAACTTGCCTAAAACTTAGTCGACATATGTCTTTCGCTCGTGCTTCAGACATTGCGACCGACATCTTTCTGTGTCTTAAAAAATATAGTCAATCTAAACGTAACAACATCATATAATACTTATAGTCTCGTCTAATTCGACCCATAAATCGAACATGAATTCAAGATAATAAAAAAGACTAATCGATTTCATCCAAATAGAACCAAAAAGTTAAATCAAAGAACCAAAACCAAATCATTTCTTATACAATACTTTTGAGTTTGGTTCATATAAATTGAGAACCAAAAGTCTAGTTTTAAAACCTTGCCCACCTGCCTTTAGCCTGAATCAAGCAATGTGATAAGTTTTGACCCGAAATTATTGGGATCTCAAAGGATGTTGCTGGGTATGTCTGAACATACCAAAACACGTTAGTGTCGATAGGAGACTTCGTGACACAATCTCGCCAGTTCGTTCACAAACAAATGAGTTTTAAGTCAAACGTTTGCCAAAAATTATCGAATTGTTTGTTCCCAGTCTCAATCATGGAATTAACCCTACCGAATTTATTCTTATGAAAAAGTCAAATATTCAGCCTCTACAGATATCAATCTCACTATAAAACAATAGCTTTATTATTTTCTTGGTCTGTTGTTGCCTTATGTTCGTCCCCTCCGATCATTCATTTTGCAGGTGCAATTAATCCAAATAAAAACAATTGTTGTATAAATTATTCTTAAATTCCAAAGCCTATCCTATAAATTGTAATTCTATTTTGCTTTTAAGTAAATACTAACCAAACTTAGGGTTGTAAATAAGTTAAATTGAGTTTCATTTCTGCAGGGTTCGACTCAGCTCGTGAACAAGGTATTTGGCTCGAGATCGAACGATTTTGAAAAAAAATAATCAGGCACGAGCTCGGCTAGGCACAATTCGATTCGCTTAATTTTTAATAAAATTATATTTAAAATAAAATAAATCTTAAATACTGAACAAGCCAGCTCGAGATATGCTCGACTCAATTCAGTTAATCCGATTTCATTATAAATATTTACAAATTATTTTTAAAAATATCAAAAAAGATATATAATTGACTAAATATGAAAAAAATGATAGAAATGCTTCTGATACTACTATTGAGTGTCACATACACATATTTATAGAACATCACATTTGTTTAATTAGGCAACCAAATATTTACTGCCTAATGTAATTGCATGCATAAGATAGTTATCTAAGTCGAAAAATCAATATGGTTTCTTGCTTGGTTTGCCATAATTCCAATAAAATATTAATCGAAATGGCTTACAAGATTATCGAGTCTTAAAACGTCAAGATCGAGCTCGGCTAATTTAATAATCAAGCATAATCTTAAACTCAAATTCGACTCGAACTTAATTATAACGAACGTAAATCTAATATTTAACGAATCAAATTCGAACAACTTGTTAAAATCTTAACTTGTTTATGATCCTGACTAAACTATACCGGTAGAGTAATAGTTTTGAATGACGTGAAGTTCATTGAAACAATATTTTGAATAGAATTATATCATAATTTATGATATAATTAAAACAAACCATATAATATCTGTGATTGGACTTGAAAAAAAAATACAGGATAAGGAAAAACCTAAAATTAAGATTAGAAACCCATAAGTGAAAACTAATTCGAAACAAGTACACAAAAATTCAAGATCATTTAAAAACAATTTTCAGTACCCAACACCACTTACATTGATTAGACGACAAAGAATTAGAGGGACGTGGGTGGCACTGATTAATTAGAGGGACTACATTCCTAGTTTGTTTATGCACAAACATTAAAACTTGACCGTGAAGAACGTGTTAACAAGTAAACTTTATTATACAAACAATCAACATCAACTAGCCTAAATGAATTTATTATTATGGTCTTTCTTTCAACATAATACACTTCAAGATCAACGAGTTTTTTCTCATACCCTACCAACTTACTACACATAGTTGACTTGAAAACACAACTCTCATCTAATTTCTAAAATGCCCTCTCATTCAATTAAAGAAATAAAATAAAATATATGGATACAAAATCAACATGTTAAATTAGTTTAAATGAATTATGGACATCCAAAACTCCTACCTAATATTCATGTTGGAGCATCCAACAAAAAATCCATTATTTTTATGCTTCATCAAATCCTAAAACACCACATGGTTGGTTTATGTTTGATTGTGCTCAATTCAATGCATAATCTAACTTACAGCATCACATGTAAATTAAGATAGTTAGGTAGGCATAATTCTTCAGTTCTATTGTACATGTTCTAATTTTTCTTTCAAAATTTGTTAAGCATTAATTAAATCCATTATGCAACTCATTGTTACACAAGAAGTGAAGGAAATTGGGCTGCCCAAAAATAACCGACCCGAACACCCAAATTAATAATCAAAATGAAAAGAATTTCATGAAATAATTTCATGAAAATTGATCGGAGGGAGAAACCAAGACCGGTCCAAAACGTAATAATTTCATGAAAAATGGTTCAAATAAAATCTAAGTGAAAACCGGTAAACCAAACAATAAATCAAAATAGCTTAAAATGTGAGAATCTCACGAAATTCAGTTTTAAAAAACCAAATGAAAACTAACCGGTTCAAAACCAAACCAAATCTCATTTATTCAATATTTATTTTCTCAAAATTTTTAAAAATGTACATATAAATCAATAATTTTAAATTTTTCGGTTATGTTCAATTTTAAATTAATTCAGTTCAAGCCGACCGTGAACAACCCTACAAGTAAATATGTCAAATACAATGATATCAATTTTTAAAAATTGTAATTCTCTTAATCATAGTGGAAGACCTTAGTATTTAATAAAAAATTTAGTTTCATAAAAAAAAGGACAAAATGTATATATATATATATAAACCAAACCCATGAACTCAATATCACCCAAAAACTTCTCTCCAACTCCATTTGTCCTAAAAACACAATGCTCTCCTCTCTCGTCGTGCCCATTTGTATCGTCCTCCTCATCACCATAATTCCAACACTACCCTCGGCATCTGCTGACGTCACCCGAGAAGCTTGTGACTTCACTCCCGACCCCGACTACTGCCGGTCCGTCCTCCCCAACCCGACCGCCAGCGTCTACGACTCGTGCCGGTCCTCGGTCACCAAATCCTTGTCCGAATCTCGTAAATTCCTGTCCCTCGTAAATAATTATCTCAACAACCAGGCCGGTCTGACCGGACCGACGGTCCGGGGCCTCGAGGACTGCCGGTTCCTGGCCGGTCTAAACATCGAGTTCCTCCTCACCTCGTACCAGACCGTCGGCACCACGAACCGGACCACCCTCCCGGCCCAGCGGGCCGATGACGTCAGCACCACCCTCAGCGCCGTCTTGACGAACGAGCAGACCTGCTTGGACGGCCTCCAAGCCTCGGGCTCGGGCTTCAGCGGCCTGTCGGCTCTGTCCAACGACACCAAGCTGTACAGCGTGTCACTCGCCCTCTTCACCCAGGGGTGGGCCCCACAGAACAGGAATCAGTCCACGTGGCGGCCGAAGAGGAGGCACCTCCCTCCGATCGGCCGCGTGCCGTTAAAGATGACGGAGAAGAAACGGAGGCTCTACGAGTCCGTCGCGAGCAGGAAGCTGCTGCAGTCGACGGGCGGTGGAGATGAGGTCCTGGTGAGCGGCATCGTGACGGTGAGCCAGAACGGAACCGGGGACTTCACGACCATCACCGACGCCGTCAACGCTGCTCCGAACAAAACTAACGGTGCGAACGGTTACTTCGTGATCCATGTCACCGCCGGCGTGTACGAGGAGTACGTGTCCATTGCCAAGAACAAGAAGTACCTGATGATGATTGGAGACGGCATCAATGAAACCATTATTACGGGGAATCGCAGCGTGGTCGATGGCTGGACCACATTCAACTCGGCCACATTTAGTACGTATATTAATTTCAACCCATATTATTTATATCCAAACTTTATAATATTAGCTAAATCAAACTAATTTCTTAAATAAATATCCGTTTTATACCCTTACTACTATTAAAATTCATACCTAGCTAAGCTAAGGTCTCACAATAGAAGTGTTTGAGATGAAAATAGAGCTTATATACACATCACATTCAATACCCACTAAACTATTCTTCTGGTTAAATAGCGAACTCTAATTAATGTGTATATGCGTTTCCTCGTAGGAGTGTTCTCTTTAGCAATGGCCCGAATTCTCCCAACAATTAGAATCGGTTACCCCACGGGAGTGGGCGTAGGTAGGATGAAGTGAGTGGAGCCTAATGTGTGTATGAACCTCAACAACTATTTTAAAAGTCAACGTAGATAAAAAATATAGTTTCAAAATAATGATTCGATCTCATATAATTGAAGGGTTAAATTGATATAGGCGGGTTCAGGAAAATCAAAATGAATTTAAACAAATTTAGCCAAAAAAAGTTCAAAGAAATTTATCCTAAGATTTTGAACTCTCGTAGTGTTATATAATTTTTTCCGATAAAAAAACTTGTATTAATATTTTTATTAATTTACGAGAATTTGAAAGTAGTAAAATTTAAAATTTTATAGTGTATAATTCTTATATATAATTAGGGGATTACTTGGATGAAAAATATTTTTATGGTGTAAACTAAGAATAAATTTCAACTGTTGAATGGATAAATAAACAAGATTAAATTGCAATGTGATGAAAAATATGTAATTTTATAAACTTAAATTTAATTATCTAATAATTTTTAAACAATATATGGAATTATTTTTTTTGGAAAGCAAACGGAAGTTTGGACTCATCTTTGTCTAACTTTTCTCGAAAACTAATGTAACTTGTGCTAAATTTATAGTTGTGTCGGCACCAAACTTCGTGGGTGCGGACTTGACAATCCGCAACACCGCCGGAGCAGTAAAGCACCAAGCGGTGGCGCTACGGAACAACGCCGACCTCTCCGCCTTCTACAGCTGCAGCTTCGAGGCCTACCAGGACACTCTCTACACCCACTCCCTCCGCCAGTTCTACAGCGAGTGCGACGTCTACGGGACCGTCGACTTCATATTCGGGAACGCCGCGGTCGTGCTCCAAGACTGCAACATCTACCCGCGCCTTCCCATGAGCGGCCAGTTCAACGCCATAACGGCCCAGGGCCGGACCGACGTGAACCAGAACACCGGCACGTCGATCCACAACTGCACGGTCCGGGCCGCGGACGACCTGGCCGCCGCGACCAACAGGACCGTGCAGACCTACCTGGGCCGGCCGTGGAAGGAGTACTCTAGGACCGTGTTTATGGAGTCTTTTATGGACGGTCTGATCAACGCCGCCGGGTGGCGCGCGTGGGACGGTGATTTCGCGCTTAGCACTTTGTACTACGCGGAGTATGGTAACTCCGGTCCGGGGTCGAGCACGACCGGTCGAGTGACCTGGGCCGGCTATCACGTGATTAATTCGACCGATGCTGTTAATTTTACGGTCGGTAATTTCTTGGCCGGTGATGCTTGGTTGCCGAACACTGGAGTGCCTTATACTAGCGGGTTGTTGTCTTTGTCATTGTGAAAATTATGTAATTGTACTATGAAATGTGTAGTTTTTATTGCTAATTTATTTGTATGAAATAATTAACTGATTCAATAAATTCCCTACTTAACAAGTTTAGTGTTTCAATAATGTACTGTACGTCCGACTAATTCGCAGTTAGTTTATTAATATTGTTTAATTTGATTAATTTCTGACCGGTACTTAAAAAGTTTTCTTCACCCAACTAACAGCATACTTATTTTTTAGAACAATTATCAAGCTTCATTTTTAACATGACTTCTCACTTATCAAAACCATAAGTTCTTTCTAACATGTTAAAAACATGAGAAGTGTTCGAGTGCAAATCACCTCTGTGGTAGGAACTATGAATTTTATAAGTTAATATACTCTAATTTTTTGTTTAAATACAAACTTTTTTAAACGGCATCAAACATAAGTATTACATAGAGAGCCGGTAGGGCAAAACCCCACATTAGAGTCCCTGACAAAGTTAAAAACGATCAATCTTAGTAATAAAATCAACGGTGTTGAATACTGTCTTATCAACGAAATTGATCAAAACAAACTTAAAAGCATAAAACAGGGGATAATGACATTTTGTTACACCTAATTATAGTGAAATGACACTTTCATACCCTAACTACTTTTCTCTCTTGTTTAGTACCCTGGCAATTTTTTTGTGACAACTTACCTCTAAAATACCTAAACTACCATTGGTTTAAGAAACCATAAATTGAATTGGTTCAATTTTGTTTATCTCTGGTTCAATTTGGTTTATATTTAAGATGCAATTACAACTATGCTCCCAAATCTAAAATTAAATTTGAACCATTTCAAATATGTTGTCACGAAAAAATTGTCAGGATACTAAAAAAGAGAAAAAAGTAGTTAGAGTATGAAAGTGTCATTTCGCTATAGTTAGGTATAACAAAGTGTCATTATCCCTAAAACAAGTGAGCATGATCAAACAAAACTCCTACTGTTTTGCTGCGCGGAACCCATATGAACCGAAACATCGTCGCCGTCCTTTGAAAGTTTGACTCCAATATGATGTTATCCAAAACCGATTTGATAGCCCAACAAATGGACTCCTGCAAATTCACGACCTCTACCTCAAACGAGTTGAGACTCCCCGCAAACCTCGTGCAGCAAACATCCCTAAATCTTAATTTGCACTATAAGAGATTGTTTTTATTCAATTACTTCCATGTTTGTCCTTTTAAATGACTAATTTACTTTATTTCTGAAAATGAATTAATATGTGAATATTATTTTTTAATAATCCGGAAAATAACACTAATCAGCAAAATATCTCTAAGTCGGTAGAGACCGTAGTAGAGACTAGAGATCCAAAATCATTGCTCGAAAACAACATGGGCCACACTTCACCTTGACCGGTCCAATTCGAACTGGTCAGCTGTTATATAATAAAACTCGTGGCCCATATCTGTACTATATTGGGCCTACCGTGACATGAATGCTAAGGCCGAAAACGAGAACACGTTTCCTATTTTACATACCAGCCAGCCTATGTCGGTCATCGAGTCATTGACCTTCGAAAACGACGTCGCGGCGTGTAATTGTGGAGTGTTGAACAAACTGAATCGTTCGTTTAGGTGAAAGAGCCACAGGTCCTTCTATACTCTCTTGTTCAGAGCCGCCCTCTACTCGCCGCCGTCGTGTCGCCGCCGTTCGCGGCTGTGCTCTGCTTCCAAGGTTCGTATTTTCCTCTCTCTTTCACAGACCTATCGGTTTGGTGTAGTCTTTGATCGTTAACGATTTCGCTTCCTTAACCTAATTTATCCGTATTTTTGGGAAATTTTCAGTTGTGATCTGCGATATTTTGATCCGCCAATTTTTGGTTCATCGGGATTATTTATAGGTAAATTTTACTTTTCTGTCATTGATTGGTGAAAAAACTTGTGAGTGCCTTGATGGATTAGAGGATCTGGTTGTCTGAGGTGCTTGGATTTGGAGGAGATTGTGTAGTTTGTGTTTTACTTTTTGTGTGATAGTTTTGTTTCGTTGTGTTTTGTTATGATCTGGTGTTGTTTACAATCTTGTTAGCTCTGAGAATTAGGCATTTGCTCCCATGTGCATAGTTGTAATTTTGAATAGAAGGTGGATGTGCTTTTCCAGTGTAATGTGGTTTTGATCAATGAAATTTTTGGGAGAGTTGGTTTGATTTGTGCTGTTTTAGTGTGGAGATGTTATCAAATTTATGACTTTTGGTTGATTTGCTCTACCGTGGACAACATGAGAGCTCTTAATCATGTTCTGTTTCATATAGAATTGAGGAATAGTTGAAAGAGGCTCAAATGAGAGAATGCCCACGAGCACGTGTGTAGTTCACCATCTGTTCGTGTTAGACCAGTCAGCTACCTTCAATTTCGACCACCATGTCAAGGTTTGTGAACACTATCTTACGTTTTATCTTCTCTATCGAAAGCATTAATGTGTCTAGTTTCTTTTAGGCTCAGTTTGAATGGCTGCTTTCACTTGCTACCATCTGTTCGGTGGCTTTCAAGCTAGAAATGTTGCAAAATGTTGGGGTACTGACATACTGTATTCAAAAAAGTTGTTGAGCCATCAACCTTGACTTTGATCGAGGCAAACTGCAGTTTCAATAGTATGGGTCTGCTGCATGGAGTTTTAGTGTGGTCTCTGGGTCCAAACTGTTTTAAAATTTCTCTTCTGAGCTGATAATATGTGTAGAGTAGCGTTTTAGTTGTTATCTAATAGAGAGCACCATGGAGGTAATCCTCATAGAGAGCCATTTATTCGTGTTGAACTCCAACCATGCTCTCTACATTTAAGCTAAATATATTATTTTAATAATATTTCTTACTTTTTAATTACAAAAGGTTTGTAGTAGGAGAGAGAATAAAGTGAGATAAAGTGGAATAAAAAATAATATAGTAATATTAGAGAGAATGTAGGGAGCTCTGTACATGTGAGGAGAGAGAAAGGAAATGTGGGGAGCACCATATTGTAGGGAGTCATGTAGGGAGCCCCATTGGAGATGCTCTTATAGTAGGACTAGTTAAAGGTAGATGGTGTTGTGTTGCCTGTATTGATGTGTAGTCATTGCGGGAATCAGGTTGTTAAGAATGCCTTCTTTTCCCGTGCTTGATATGATTGATTCTACAATTTTGTATGTTTGCTTGATTTTCTTCTTGAGAAAAGTGCAATTATGGAAACTGACATAATCAATTGAATGCAGTCTATTGACCTATAGAACTATTAGGAGAGTTGCCAATTCCTTTTCTAGGAATCAGAAGAGTAGCCTTTCAGAAGAAAGAACACATGGGGCTCTTATTGCACTCGGACCACGCCATCCCCGATACAGACTGTACTCAAATTACAGGCTTCCTGTTGGAGGGCACCGTCCATTCTCAGCGCACCTTACCAGAAAGATTCATCCTGGGACTCTTTTTATTAGACATTTGACCATTGGCTGTGCAAGTAGTGGAGCCAAATATCATGCACAGGTTGCTTGGAAAAATCTTTCTCTAAAATGTTCCCAGAACCAGAAGTGTATGACTAGGTTTGCTCAATCAGTCAGCTTGGCCTTGAGCCGGTCACACCTATTAGTTCCTGGTATATTTGCCTTCACATGTGGACAACGAGCATGGGCTCAGGGAAGGGCGGTGAACACAAATCCATATTCACCACAAAATGCTCTGTTTGCGCATGCACAAGATGGACATGCTTTTATGTCATCATTACTATTTTCAGTATTTGAAGGTGTTATTTTGTTGCTGAGGGCTATCTATTTATCTCTGCTGTTCTCACCCAGCATAGTAATGGCGCCTTTTGTGGATACTTTTGGACCAGAGTATAGGAAACTCTGGCTTCATGTTGTTCTTCGTACTCTCGAAAGGGCAGGTCCAGCATTCATAAAATGGGGTCAGTGGGCAGCTACACGCCCAGATCTCTTCCCCAGAGATTTATGTGCCAAGCTTTCTGAGCTTCACACCAAGGCTCCTGAACATAGCTTCTCTCACACAAGAAAAACTATTGAAAGAGCCTTTGGTCGTAAGATATCTGAAATTTTTGAAGATTTCGAGGAACTGCCCGTGGCATCCGGAAGCATTGCTCAAATACATCGTGCAAAATACCGAGTCCCTGGTAAACAGGAAAAGCCCATGGTTGTTGCCGTAAAGGTCAGGCATCCCGGTGTTGGCGAGTCGATCAGGAGAGATTTCGTGATAATAAACTTGGTAGCTAAAATTTCAAATTTTATTCCTACACTGAGGTGGCTGAGATTGGATGAAAGTGTACAGCAGTTTGGAGTTTTCATGATGTCTCAAGTTGATCTTGCAAGGGAAGCTGCTCATTTGAGTCGGTTTATTTACAATTTCCGTAGATGGAAGGATGTTTCTTTTCCTATGCCTGTCTATCCGCTTGTGCATCCTGCTGTTTTGGTTGAAACTTACGAGCAAGGGGAATGTGTTTCACGCTATGTTGATGAACTTGAAGGCCATGATAGGACTAAAGCTGCACTGGCACACATTGGGACTCATGCACTCTTGAAGATGCTACTGGTAAGTAATATAATATACGACACATTTAAATTATTCGATTAGTTCAGCTTCTTTAGAAATAAATCAATGAAAGATTTAGATTTACTTGAGCAGGCAGCAAAGATGATAACATGTAAATGTGATGCCAATATTTAGCATCTTCTTACTTTATAAGTTGGGGGAAAACAATGCCAGTTGTTATACAATGCTACGTTTTACCTTCTCAATATTGCTAGATCATCTCATCGTACTTTTGACTTCTTGGCCATTATTAGTTTATTGGTACTGAAACTGATTAGAAATTTGATATCGTATTGGCTTCAATGATATTATCTATTGATCTTTCAGGTGGATAACTTTATCCATGCCGACATGCACCCAGGAAATATCCTAGTCCGGGTAGCTCAGAGCAAGCCTTCTCGGAAGGGTCTGTTTAAAAAAAACAAGCCTCATGTCATTTTCCTTGACGTGGGCATGACGGCTGAACTTTCTCAGAATGACAGAGTGAATTTATTGGAATTTTTTAAGGCTGTTGCCCGACGTGATGGACGGACTGCTGCAGAGAGAACTCTCAAGTTATCGAAGCAACAGAACTGCCCAAATCCAAAAGCCTTTATTGAGGTAAACAAATTCTTAGTTTTCTTAATGGCTGTGAAGGTAGTGCATGTTTTTCTTGGTTTCCAGTTTGTAACTCTGTTTAGTAGATAATTGATTTTGTGAATTGTCTGAGTTATCAGCTTGTTTAAAACGATCTCAAGTTCTTAACCAGAATCTTCTACGATTGAATATTTTAGTAAGAATTTAAGTAATTCTTAATTTCAGTTCCTTACCCAAGTCTTGAGTGTGCAGAACTTTATGATTTGAGCAAATTGATCGATCATATTATTTAAATAACAAATATCCTCTTAACAGGAAATTGAGGAGGCATTCAGCTTCTGGGGTACTCCAGAAGGAGATATAGTCCATCCTGCTGAGTGCATGGAGCAAGTGCTTGAGAAAGTTAGGCGCCACAGAGTTAACATTGATGGCAACGTATGCACTGTGATGGTTACGACTTTGGTGCTCGAGGTAATTTCCTTGCTTACCTTACCTCACCACATACATAAAGTAACACATCACGGTTTTACTTTAATGTTTTACATTTATCCTATCTACCCCTCTCTGACCAACCAACGGGTAGTGCAAAATAGGGTTTGGTCCTTTCATAAGTCTTTCCCTTTTGGTTTGAACTCCACACTACTTGTCCTTTCATAAGTCTTTCCCTTTTGGTTTCAACTCCACACTACTCGCTCTTTGTTGATCTTACTCCAAACAAAAAGCTTAAGCTGTTAGTGGAGAGCCTTGTCAAGCGGTCACTATAACACTTCTCCTTTTCTTCTTTACCGTTTTATAGTTAGTAGGGAAAATGGCAAAAACTTGTGTTGTATACTATCGTCATTTTTGTATAAATTCACACATTTTGCACAAAAAAAACAAAGTTCACAACACATTTTTGTCATTAACAAAGTACACAACACCCTCTTGCAAAAGTTTGATAGTATACAACACATTTTTGTCCTTTTCCCTACGTTTTGCTTGTTATAAAGTAACATTAGTAGTAAGTATGAATTAAATGTGGTTTAGTTTTCGGAAAACTATTTATGCCAGATACGAATCAAGTACAGAAACTAACTTCATTTCATGTTTTTTCCCGCTTTGCTAACAGGGTTGGCAGAGGAAGCTCGATCCGGCGTACAATGTTATGCAAACATTACAGACTCTGCTACTCAAAGCCGACTGGGCCAAGTCTCTTTCTTACACCATCGATGGCTTGATGGCTCCTTGAAGAGTTCTGTTGCCATTCCTATAAAATCAATTTTGATAGTATTAGCATCCAAGTTATATACAGAATCCTAACCCAATCCTAAGCGTCAAAACAAATTGTTTAGGACTTTCTTGTCCTCTTTCAAGTTTTGCATTGCATTGCATTGCACCTACCTTTTAAAGTAAAACACTTTTTAATTACCCTTCCATGTATTTATTTGGTTTTTTTATTTACGCACAGATTTGTTATTGGTCATCTATATATAATAGTCTTATTAGCTCTTGAACTGAAACAATGAGAAGGATTCACCTCAAAAGAATGGAAATAAAAAAGGCTAACATTATATTTGCTTTTATTTTGACTTATGTGGAACGAATATTTCTTACTGGAATTATTGGTTATTGTTTTCTTTGTGTGTTGGAGTTTTGATTTATGATATGGGATTGGATGAACACCTTCCGTAGTTATGTTACAGCCAGAGTACTAAAAGTTTCCGACTTATTTGATTAATTTGATTTTACTAGTTTTTGGTTAATATCTGCAATTCTCGATTAATCTTTCATTTAGATGTATTTTTTGATTTAACCCTCTACAATTTTCGATTAATATTTAGAAGTTTCTCTTCTCCCGGCTAGCGGTTTTAGAACACTTAGTTTAGGGGAGTAAATGAGTTGAATCGAGCTTAATGGTGTTAAGCCTCGGATCGGCTTGAAATAGTGTTTGGCTTGAGTTTGGATAGGGGTTGAACGAGCTCATGTAGTTAAGTTAGAGTTTGAAAAAAAATAATCATTAATCAAGTTTGAGTTCGACTCATTTTAATTTAATTAAATCTATATATATGTTTATCAAAAATTTATAGTTAAATAAATCTTAAACGAACCGTCTTGTGAGTTTAAGTCAGCTTAATTAGTAAACAAGTTTTACCTTTGCTCGAATTTATGATTATATTATAACTAGTGTGAGTTGAACATTTCAATTAAACTAATATTGTTTTGTCAAAAGCTAGGCTTGTTTAAATGGTTTGGTAGGAAGATGAGTATAATAAATTTTTAGCTCCAATTTTGAATGTGACCCGAAACACTAACCTCTTAACCGCACGAGTGTGTCTAGCTTGTGTTACCTCGTACAATGTATGAACCTGAAACCCCTCAAAAACAACCATCTTCTTCCATGGGTAGTCTCAAGCTCTCTCTCTCTCTCGACGCTTCTCATCCATCTCCTTCCTCCATTGCTCGTCTCCTCCGATCTCTGCAACTCAAACCCGCACCGCCCTTACTGCAAGTCCCTGTTTTCCCTCCAAAACTCTCTACCTCGATCCACTCACTTCTTGTCCCAACTTGACAACCTCGTACCAGCCCTCTCCGGTCCGGAACACATCACCACTCTCCACGCAGTCCAAGACTGCCTGGAGCTTGCCGAATCGAACGTGGATCACCTGTCGACCTCTCTCCACATCCTCAATAGCTCCGAACAAGCACTCTCGGCCTCCCAAGCCGAAGAGGTCCACACTCTCCTCAGCGCTGTCTTGACCAACCACCATACCTGTCTCGACGGCCTCCAAGATTCTCCGAGTAAAAACAACAGCCTCTCTCGGGCCGGCTTCACCGTAAAGCAGGTGAAGCATCCGTTTTAGGCACATTTCAAAATAGGTCTAAATATGTTAATAATTTAGGCTCAGTTTTAAAATTAGAGGTTCAAGTACGAAAATAAATACTCAAATTTGCACCGTCTTGTTTTTTTATGAAAACATAAGAAGTTATTTTAAATTATTTTTGGTTTAAGTCTCAAAAATTATTGAGCCGGCCCTGCCTATTTCGACAGTCTCCAAGATTTTTAGAGTACAAACAACGCCTTCTCCAAGGCTGGCTTCACCATAAAACATGTAAAACATCTTATTTAGGCCTACTTCAAAATAGGTTAAAATATGTTAATAATTTAGGCATAATATAAAAAATAAACGCTCGAGTAGGAAAATAAACGTCTAAATTTGTAGTGTTTTGCTTTTTTACAAAAAAAAACAAAAGGTTTTTTTTATTTAAATTTTTTAATGCTTTAAAAGCCGGTGAGCCGGCCTTGACCTCTCTGAGGTCACTGAGTTGTATATGATGATACTTTGACCCTTTTTGCATAATACAAGAATTCCATGATGGACCACGACACGAACCTGAAAATGCCTAACAGAATTTGATAAGTTTAAAAATAGGTCAAAATATGTTAAATTAAATTTATGCCACTCCTAAAAATAAAAGCCCAAAATAAAGGCTCAATTATGAAAGTAAAAGCCTAAATTTGTATTGCCTTACGTACTTTTATTTTTTGATGTTGCTTTAGGCTCCAAAAATTGTTGAGGCGGTCCTGAGCCTCTCCGAGGTCACCGAGTTGTACGATGACACTCTGACCCTTTTCGCCCGATACAAGAATTCCATGACTTACCATGGCACGAATCACCTGAAAATGCCCAACGGACTTCGAGAAATCTACGAGTCCATGAGCGGAAATTACAAAAACCTCGGCAGCGGCGGGAAAGGCGAGGTGGTGATAGATGACACGGTGACGGTGGACAAAGACGGGTTCGGACACTTCACGACCATAGAAGAGGCCGTGACTTGGGCTCCAAACTACAAGAAGTACGACAAGTGCAGCAGTTACTTCTTGATCAGCATATTTGAAGGTGTCTATGAAGAGTACATTACCGTAGGGAAGAAGAAGAAGTGCCTCATGATATTAGGAGACGGAATCAACAAGACGGTCATCACCGGCAATCACAGCTATGCCGATTTCTGGTCCACCTTTAAATCGGCCACATTCGGTAATCATCAAACATTTCACTTCACTTTGGCTCGTGAACTATTTTATCTTATCTTATTGGAAAAATGGGAAAGTTTGTTTATGACATAAAAAAACGTTGTGCACTTTGATTTGTTAGGTATAAAATGTGTGCATGTCTACAAAAATAATAAAAGTACCCATGATATTAAGAATTAAGATTTGTATAAATAATTTTCAACTTAAAACTAATTTAACTAAAAAATAAAATTATACAAGTTTTAGTTACACTATACTTTTAAAAAGTATTTGAAAAATAATAATTCTTATTTTTAAATTTTGTCATTTTTGCACAAATACACATTCATAAAAAAATCAAAATTTAGGGTATTTTTTTTTTTGCATTTTAACAAGTACACATCCATCACCCTCAGAAAAATAATGATAGTATACTATATGACACATTTTTATCATTTTCCTTTTTTAAAATCCCATAATATTACAATTAGTTTTTTTATTAAATTGTATCAAGTCAAATAATATGCTTAATTTGGAATCATTATGTAAAGGGTATGTTCGGTTTTTAATCCGATTCGCCGGTTCAATTCCTCAGTTCTACTCCATTAGAACATGTTGATTCTCATTTTTAACTAGTCGATTTATCAGGTTTATGAAGCGAATTAGATGATTTTGATCTCGATTAATAGATAAAAACTTTTAAATTTTAATTATTAAATGTACAAACGAAAAGGAAAGCGTTAAGTTTGCAAATGAAATAATAATAAAAAATAAATAACATATCCTTTTTGGGCCTTAATTATGTAAATAATTGATTCTAGTTTTTACTAGTTAGCCGGCAATTCTAAATTTTAGAAACTGAAACAGAATCAAAGTTAAATAATTTTAATTTTGGTTGGATTATTAGTTCTAAATCTAAAATACTCACCCCCAATTTTTATTTTCAACAATTCATACCTCTCTCACCAGTCACAACTGACCTCAAATCTAATCAAACTTTGCAGTAGTGAAGGCATCAAATTTCATAGCAATGAACATAACATTTCGCAACACCGCGGGCCCACAGAACCTCATGGCGGTGGCACTCCGAAACGACGCCGACATGTCCGCGTTTTACCGGTGCAGCTTCGAAGCCTACCAAGACACGCTATACGCCCACTCCCTCCGACAATTCTACACTGAGTGCGACATCTACGGAACCGTCGACTTCATCCTAGGAAACGCCGCCGCCGTTTTCCAAACCTGTCGGATCTTCGCGAGGCTTCCGTTAAAGCACGTCAACACTGTGACGGCATAGAGCCGGAAGCACAGTTACCAAAACACTGGCCTCTCGATCCAGAATTGTACTGTCGAAGCCACGTCGGATTTAAGGCTATTATGGTCTTTTAGCATCTTTTTCGCGTAACCTAAAATATCCCCCGCGCCTTGTTTCTTTTTCTCTCATTTTCTAAACTTTGGAAGTATAAAAATGCCCTTAATCTTTGGAGCCATCGAACCAATTGAAGGCCCAAGTGAATCTGAACCGTCCATCTCCCCATCCAACGGCTGTATCAGTGGTTTTTAGCATAAACCCTAGAAACCGATAGATAAAGAGAAACACACACACTCTCTCTTCCTTTCTTCTTCCTCCTCCAACCGCCCCTCTGTGTCTTCTCCAGCAAGATTTCCTGAAACCCCCCAGAAATCGACCATCTTCGATCTCTTTCGCGACTGACTAAATCATAATCTCTCCTCTTTCTTCATCTCCGTCCTCTTTTTTTCTTTCCCCTTTGGTTCGTGAGTCCAGATCTTGTTCTGGAAATCGATTTTGCTGCTTTGTTTTGTGTCTTTGATGTGTACGTAGTTTCTGTTTCTGATCCTACGCATGGGTCTGAGTTCCCGAGTCCCCAACTCAGTTTGTTTCGTCACTGACTCAGTGGGCAAGACCGGATCATATTATGTGTTAGTTGTCGGACTCTCTTGTTCCTTTGAGGATTAGGTTTTGTGTTAGTTTTGATTCTGGTTCCTCCTCAGGAACTGAGTCAACTCGGGTACTGAGTCTGCTTTGTAGGAGATCGGGGCCAGGTGGGTCGGCTTAGGCTTGATTGGAACCGCGCGGTGATGCCTTCGGTGGGGATGAGACTGACAACAAGGGTGTTTGGGGTCGTAAAGGGCGCGGATGGGGCCAGGGTGCTCCGGTCCGGGAGGCGATTGTGGCCCGATTCAGATGGCGAGAAGGGTATCCGTAGAGGTGGCGATCAGGATGAGTGGCTCAGGATCATTGGCGGTGCTGCATGCAAGAAGAATGGTTGGGTTCAGTCCGGGGAAGGCGATACTGATACTGTAATGGATATGGGTGATCGTCCAAGTGAGGTTCTGGAGCCTGTGAATGCTCCTGAGGTGCCTGATAAGAAGGGCGCAACAGATAAGATGTGGGGACTTGTTTACACTAGAAAGAGGAAGAGATTGGCTCCAAAAAGTCCCGCCCTCTCTGATTCCAAATTAGTTTCCTCTGCCAAGAGGTATGGAATTAAGTTCACACGCAGGCAGAGGAGGAGGAAGAACAATTATGAGAATTCCATAGTGCCAGTTCACAATGGAGATACTAAGCTGGATTTGACAGGGCAAGCTGTTTTGGAGGGCTCTGTGCCAAGTCCAGTACTTTCTGTTGTGGGAGAGTCCTCTTCATCTGCTCGTTATCTTGCTTGTTTCTTGAATCATATTCTGAGGTACATGAAGAAGGCTAGGGTGAGGTTGTCAGACCTCTCTGCTTTCTTGTCGACCGAGCCCATCAGTTTTGTTTATTCTTCACATGGTATTCAGTTTACTAAGGTTAGTAACTATCTAATATATTGAACAATTCTGCTACGATTATTTTATTGTTGCTTTCAGATTATCTACTTTAACCTGTTAGCTGTAGAATTATATTGTACAAATATAGTGTTTGCTATCTCTTACTTAATGGTTTGGTGAATAAGATAATAACGAATCTGATTGTAATCTAGGTAGATTATTGAATTACATGATTGATAATTGCCTTACAAAAGCTTGCCTTTGGTCTGTTTCAGGACGTTCCTGCTACCAATGCCTCTACGATTTGCAAGATTTATCGTGCCAGGCAGTTTACACCAGTGTTCACTGTGGATTTTTCTGCAGTTCCTCAGTGCTTTATGTCTATGCATATGAGAATGTTTCTTCGGAGTGAGTATCAGCCATCTATTATTGTAAATAACTCAGTGGCTGTGGATACTAGTGACGACATGTCAGATGACGAGGAGCTTTCTGCATTCACCCGTTCTGATAAAACAGTCTCCTTAGATTACTCTCAAGCTGATGATGCTGTGAACAGAACTGCCTTATCCTTATTTATTCCAGATCTCAGATCTTCCAAACTAACTTGCCGCACGGCACAACATAGGAATGGTCTAAACTCTCGCAGCATTCAGAAGAGGAGGAGTTCATTGAGGTCTAGGAGGGGTCGAAACCCCTCACTGGTCGGTTTTCAAAAGCCAATCGGTTTCCTATTTTCAGAGCTGAACAGTATCAGGAAGAGTGGAGCTCCTTTATCTTCAGTATTGGGTAATGCCAATATTAGGAGATCAGGTCGGGGGAGCTCTGGAGGAAATTTAAAAGAAAGAACTTCTCCCATGGTTAAGTTACCACTGGATATAGATTCCTCTTGCTGTTCTGTGAACATATTAGTTATTGATTCCGAAAAGTGTTATCGGGAAGAAGGTGCTAAAGTTATGTTAGAGATGTTTCCTTCTGGAGAATGGTGTCTTGTTGTCAAGAAAGATGAGACAACGAGATACAGCCACAGGGCCCAGAATGTTATGCGGTCTTGGACCTGTAACAGGTTCACCCATGCTATAATATGGACTGGGGATAACGACTGGAAGCTTGAATTTCCTAATAGGCAGGACTGGGTGATTTTTAAGGATCTATATAAGGAATGTTCTGATCGCAATGTGCCTCTTTCCCCATCTTTAAAAACCATCCCTGTTCCTGTAGTTCGTGAGGTTTCAGATTATGGGGATAGCAAAGGTGCTGCTTTTGTCAGACCAGATTCTTACATTAGATTGAATAGTAATGAGGTAGAAAGAGCTTTGGCAAAAAAGACTGCAAACTATGACATGGACTCTGAAGATGAAGGCTGGCTAAATAAGTTAAGTAATAAAAGTATTGATGAGCGTGTTTCAGAGGGCAACTTTGAGTTAATGGTTGATGCATTTGAGAAGGCTCTGTATTGTAGTCCAGATGATTGCTCCGATGAGAATGCTGCTATTAATGTATGCCTGGATTTGGGTAGAAGGGAAGTAGTGGAGGCTGTTTATAATTATTGGGCAAACAAACGGAAGCTGAAACGATCAGCACTGCTTCGCGTTTTCCGGGTAATAAAATTCATAATGTTTCAGATGTGTTGTTTAGTGCTAGAAATATTATCATATGATATTCTGGTGGAAGTTTACTGTATTGGTTTTGTATGTTATTAATTTTTTTTCTGATTCTGTTGATTTTTCATATCCCCCAAGTTGCAGAAGTGTGCATGTTCTTTCCAAGGTTGATTAGTTATGTATATTTCTCCTGCACAAAGCTCTTAACCGAATGCCCTGACTATCAAAACTTTTTTTTTATCTTTACCAAAATGCCTTTACTGTCATAATATGGTAAGATGTACTTTAAAGGATGTCATGAGTATTTGAAGCTGTAGGTTCCTTTCCTCATATTCCTTCTGAGCTCTAACTTCATGATTTTTTCATCAAATTTGTATCGTTTATCGGGCAAGATCTCATGTCACCTGTCATGTGGTACCATCTTTTGATGTTTTAACTTGACTCTTTTTGGGACCTTTTTTAGATTTCTCTCTGCAGTTTATTGTGTTATGCATATGTAGTTTCATATTCTGTTAAGCTATTTTTGGCTGGCGTTACCTGATAAATGCAAGATTTTTCCTTCCCAGGCGCATCAACAGAAGAGAGCTACACTAAGCACAAAGTCTGTACTACGAAAGAAAAGATCATTCAAGCGACATCCAAACCAATTTGGAAGAGGCAAGCATCCAAGCGTCTTGCAAGGTAAATAGATTTCAATGCCTTCTATTTTATTAAGATAAGTTCTTTTGCAGCATGAGTGATGCATACCTTTTTTTTGTATTAATTAGGAGAATACGGACCAGTTAATAGTAATTAATTGAAAATATTGGTTACAAGTTTTGGGCTGTGTTCCATTAAAGTCCACTATTTCAATGAGAATTCAACACATTATTTATTTTTCCATCGATTGAGTTGTAAGGCTGTTGGAATAGTTCAGCCATTGATATGAAGTATAATAAATGTGCAGCAATAGCAGCAGAGCAAAATGCCTTGGAAAACCAAAATGTGACGCAGAGACTCGAGGAAGCTAAAGCCTCACTAGAGAGGTGGACGGAAATAGCCCTTGCAAAACGCAAAAGGGCTCAATCACTCATGGAAAATGCAGATTTGGCAACCTACAAAGCCGCAATGGCAGTTAGAATTGCCGAAGCAGCTCAGTCGACCGAGTCAACAGATGTTAGTTGTGCCCATTTCCTTGATTGAGGAATCAACCAATGTGGCCCGTAGTCTCTTTGTGAAGGGAGTGGAGGACCACACAACACACCGTGGAAAGAAGTATCTGTGACTTTGTATAGTTTCTGATTCAATGTACATTTTTGTACTGCTATAAACCTCACCACAAGGAGATTTTGTTGATTTCCTTGGGAGAGCTAAAAAAAATGAAAATATAGGAGTTTTAATCCTTGCTCAGTTGTTGATGTTGTCTTGAATAAACTGTTATAGCAGAAGCAGGTGTATCCGGCTGCTTCAACAGGTAAAGAGTGAACCTTGAGCGGGCTTTAACATAGTTCGATAATGACTTGTGTTAATCTTACCCTTCATGTACATGTATGGCTGGCATATTGCTCAAACATGATATCCATCTCAGGTGGATTTGTGTTGGTGAAAGCTTATTCCTTTAACATGAGTTTTTGTAAACTCTGCAGAGAAATTTGCATGATGTTATTTTTCTACCCTGCAATGAAGTAATAAATGATGAAGTAATAAATGTTCTAAATGATGGTGCACTCTACCACCATGACCTATTCACTCTGCCTACAACTTACCTATAAAACGGAAAATGTGAATGAATAAATAAAACTGAAAACGCATGCAAGACTAGTTTTTATCTTTCATTTCTTATGGGGGTAATTTCACTCTAAATTTTACACTTGTTTTATGATGCTATACTCACCTTTAAAATTATTCATGTTGTTATACTATTCTTTAGTTTTGTATCAAAACTTTTTTAAATGACAAAAATGCTCACTAAAATCTCTAACACAAGTAGGGGTGTAAACGAGTCGAATTGAGCCTCATTTCGGCTGGGTTGGGCTCGTGACTTTAGGGGTTTGATGCAGGGGCATAAACGAATTAAGCACATGGGCACAATTATTTTAATTTTCTATTTTTATATTCCCTAATCTCTAGTTTTTAGAATAAGTAGCTTGTACCCCAAGTAATTTACTTTCCATTGTTATTTTCTAGTCATTAATTTTCTAGTATCCTAGTTTCTAGTTTGTTATTTCATTTTCTACTTTCTAGTTGTTATTTCCTAATCACATGTATTTAAAGGGGTTTTGGATCTTGGAAAAATCAGATTTGGGAGAATAAAAATTAGGGATAATTTCAGCTAGCTACAGTTAGTTTGACACCATTCTCACATAACTACACCTGACATATTTTTTCTTCTGAAAACCACGCTGACTTTGAATATTCTCACCTAGCTACATTCCGTTAAATTCTCAGTTAATTTTCACGGTAAAATGACCAATTACCCTTATTTGACTTTCAAATTTTCCAAAACATGCCATTGGTCTTATTTGTTCAAGCAACTCTATTCATGAGGGAAATGAAGTGAGGGAAATAGGAAACATGCCTACCATGTTCATCTCTCATGAGACCTCAAATTTGAGGGTCACCCTCTTGTGCCTCCTCACGGTGACGTAATTTTTGGGTAGGGCGAAAGGCAGAGGCGGTTGTTGACGGTGGGGAGCGAGGTTAACATCTTGTACGACGCCGTTTTCCAGACGCAGATCTTGGAGTCCTGGTGGGCGGTGAGGATTTTGCTGTTGGAGACGGCGAGAGACTTGACGAAGCAGGAGGAGGGGGCGGTGGTGTGGAAGGTGTGGAGGAGGGCTTGGGTGGCTGGGTCGTAGACGGAGATCTAGTGGCTGGAGGTGGCGAAGAGGAGGTCGGAGTGGAGGGTGAAGGAGGTGACGGGGCCGTCGAATTTAATGGAGTGGTGAGTGACGGAGAGGTTGAGGTGGTCGGAGGAGTGTTGGAGGGAAGGGACGGAGGGGAGGGTCAGGAGGGACAGGTTGCTTGTGAGACTGTCCGAGGATGATGATAACGAGGAGGAGGAGGTTGAGTCGGACAGTTCGTCGATGGAGAGCCAGGATTGGACAGTCATGATGGTATTGGTGGTGGCTGAGGTGTGTGTGTTTTTTGATTTTGAATTTGAGAAGAGCGAGTCAGGAGAGGAGTGTGGAAGGAGAGGTTTGGGCATTGACTATTTATGGGTTCAAGAATGGGGGAGATGGGGTGGTGCCATGGTGGTCAATGGGGACACAAAGGGTACTTAAATATTAGTTCAGATTAATTAGTTGGTGTAAATAAGTTGAATGAATAATGATACCAATGGCATGTTTTGGAAAATTTGAAAGTCAAATAAGGGTAGTTTGGTCATTT
>JAYMTP010001691.1:0-22702 GCA_036897365.1 Geranium brycei
AGTGATTCGTACGATCCTATGGTTCTACTTCGCATAGTGGACATAGATCAAATCACACTTAACATATTACTTCAACATATAAGTAATATAATGCCAATTTTATTCATTGCATACGATGATAAAATAATTATAGACAATTACAAACTATTCCAATTGGACTAGGGCCTAAATGCTATCAATTAAGGAATAACAATCAGTTATGTGTGCCAAATCTCTGGAACCCTGAACAAAGATCATTGCTTTCAAATCTATACAAAATTCAAATTGAAATCTTAATAATTATGAGGAATAAATACAGAAAAGGGATAATGACACTTTGTTACACCTAATTATCGTGAAATGACAGTCTCATACCCTAATTAATAAATTCTTCTTTTTAGTACCCTGACAATTTTTTTGTGACAAATTACATCTAAAATTACTAAAATACCTAAACTACCCCTAAGTTAAGTAACCAAAATTCAACCGGTTCAATTTGGTTTATTTCCGGTTCAATTTTGTTTATATTTAAGATGCAATTACAATTGGGTTCATATTTGTGTTGCACTAACAGTCTAACATCTCAATCCCTCTTTGTAAATGGAAAGGCCTCCCTTTACAGAAACCCATCTCTCCACGACTCCGCCTCCTCTCCCTCTAGCTCCCATCGGCAAATCTCTTCGGCTCTCTCCCCGACGAGCTCATTGACCTCTCCTTCCTCCAAACCATCCTCCTCAACATCAACTCCCTCAACAGGACCCTCCCCACCGAGCTAGTCTACTCCCCCACACCGTCGATCTGGAACCTCTAAATCAAAAACCTCACGTCCCTCAATTTCCACAAACACCTTGTAGGCCCATAAATTCGATATACCTCCCCCCTCACAAATAATCCCCAATTTCCAGAACCAGAAATAGAATTCGGCCCAAAAATCTCCAAATTCCAAAGAGAATTGGACATTAAAGAAACGGTGAGTCAACAAGAGGGGGGATTCTCTAACCACCGTCTTATCGCCTCTGAGCTTGTGCATTCGTCATTTTGAGAGGGAGAAGTTGAAATCTGTAATATGGGATCAAAATCTGGGCCACAAGGTCGCAATATGGGTTAGAGAGAGAAAGGTTAACTACTTATTTTAGAGAGTGATCACAAAATATATAGAGAAAAATGAGGTTATGTAGGTCAAGGTTAATCATGTTGTTTCATGTTCAGGACTTGCCGAAAAGTTGCAGGCTCTTATTCTTGTAGAGGCTATGGTATCAATCATAGGGAGGAGGTGGCTCATATGAATTTACCTAACATACCATACTCATTTTCATTGAAGGACACTTTTTGCAAATTTAAAAATCATTGGAGGGCATTTTAGACAATTTGTAATTTAAAACGGTTCAATTCTGGTTTAATTTGAATTGGTTCAATTTTATATTTTAATATGAACCGGTTCATTGTTCATGGCACTTTTTGAAAATTTAAAACCAATTGGAGGGTATTTTAGTAATTTTATAGTAGGTTGTCACAAAAAAATTGTCAATGTATCAAAAAAGAGAATTCATTAGTTAAGGTATGAGACTGTCATTTCGCGATAGTTAGGTGTAATAAAGTGTCATTATCTTTACAGAAAAATATACCCAACTATACATATTTTCAAATTTCATTAACCCGATTTTTTACGAACAACGACTGTTTTTTGTTACACTTAAGGTAACTTTTGTTAAGAATAACATAATTGATAGTTACAAAGTCCAAAATGTTCTTATTGTATAATTTCCAAAATGGTAGAATTACTTAACAAATAAGAAATGACTATTTTACCCTCAAAAGAGAAATATTTAACTTGTGCTTGAAGGGCATATCTGTATTTCCAAATAACAAAAACTAAAAACGACATATAAAATTACTATTGTTCCCTGTCAATCTAACTCTCTTCGCCTTCTCTCTCACCCCTCTCCCCCATTCTCTCTTCAGCCTATATCTCAATCGCATGCAACAACGAAGAAATGCATATACAATGAGGCCGTTGGAAACAGTCCCCTCCTGGTTTGGGTCAAACATCGAGTTTGAGAACCAGCAGCATGTGGCGGAGCTGTACAACCACGAGAATGCCCAACAATCCGGGATGGCACTGCGAACTCAGTGACGAGATCAACGACGACGAGGGCGCTTCCTACAGAATTTGGTCTCGACTTCTCGATTTTTCAGGTTATTTTTCGCTAGATCTACCTGATGCGACGCCAGGAAGAGGAAGAACCATGGCTCCAAAGCTCCAGCGAGCAAGTTCTCCCCGAGATCAACGACCCTGAATCGATTCAACCTTGGTTCATTAGTCAATTCATCTGTGGTTCACAAATCTTAGGACATTAGACCACCCCAATCCAATTGGTCATCAAGTTCTCCGACCTAATGTACCCTCCAAAGAGCTATGTCTTCTGGCCATACGAGATCTGGCAGCTCTCATATTGTTGCCATATCTGTGGTTTATAAAATTAATTTTTTTTTTCTTCTGATTGATGAACTATGTAAATATACCAAAATGAATATTTTGAATATTTTTTTCAGCGTTATGGATTTGGATATTTTTTCTTTGATTGTAGGTAGAAATTCTCATTTTCTAAAAATGTTCACGAATGTAATGGAAACAAGAACAAGATAGCACACAAATTACAATACAATTATTGTTTTGGGATTTTAGAATTAAACCTTAAAATTTAGAAATGATAGTTACCAGATTGCACCATTTAGGGGGGAGGGGGGGAGGAAACCTTATCATTTTTATGAGTTTTTTTTATATTTTTAATTATTTTAAAAGACAAATATACCATTGACCCGTAAATTTACTCTATTATCCGGTGGAGGGTAAAATGGTCATTTCATATTTATCAATTTATTATATCATTGGAAATTATAGCTGAAGGGCATTTTGGACTTTTACATATTAATTCGGTTACACATAAGGAAAGTTATCGTAAGTGTAAAAATAAAACGTTGGGGTGTGTAAAAAAACTTTTAAAGTTTGAGTATTAAATTTGGAAACGGCCAAAATTAAGTTTAATGATTTGTAATTATCCGTAATTAGAAAGATGTTAAATAGTGAAATCTTAAAAGTCCATTTATTGCTCGTGAAAGTGATGAGGATGACGGAGCTCAAGAGCATGCCTCTCTCTCTCTCTCATGTGAATTCCCGTCTGATTTAATCTTTGCTTAGCATAACCGCCATCGTCAGAATCAACAAGGATGTAGGCTTTGAGTTGAAGTGTTAATATATGGACCGAGGTCCACTACTTGTGTTGTATCTCTACGTATAAACCTTAACCGTCATGGCTCATATAAACCCTAAATATCTAGGCTACATATATAGGCCTTTGTAACCTATTATAATTATCGAATACAATTCTCTCATTCACTGAACCTAATATGGTATCAGAGGTACCATTATCTCACTATTCGATCCTAGCTTCCGCAGCAAACACTCTCGATCATACCTCATTTAGCCCAATCTTTGCTACTCGCCACGTCTCCACCATCATTCATCATCATCTCGCCATCATAACCACTATCATCAACCTGCCATCATCACCACCACCATCAAACCGCCATCATCAACCCAAATCGCAATAGCAGCAACTCGCAACTGTCCCGAAGCTGCTCATCATCACAAACCCAGAACGCGTCTCTGTTTTTGTGGGTTTCAACCAATCGGACCAATTCGTCGGCATCGGTCGTCGATCAGATCACTTATCGTCAGCACGTACAGGTTTCTGGCATCTTTTCTGGCCAGTCTGTAAGCCCACCGCAAGTCGCCGCTACTCCGGAACCAGTTCACGCACCTCCACCAGATCTTGTCTCAGGAGTTCTCGTCCACCTCTTTTCAGCCAGTTGCAACTCTTACCAGATCTTGTCTCAAGAGCTCCAAAACCACTATTTCACCTCTTTTCAGCTTGTTGCAGCCCACTGCAAGCCGCCGCTGCTCCAGAACCAGTTCACGCGCCTCCACCAGATCTTGTCTCAGGAGTTCGCGTCCACCTCTTTTCCGGCCGGTTTGTGTCGGAACCACCTTCTCCAGCAGCGCGTGAACCCCACGCGTCGCTACCTGCCACCGCCAAATTTTTTTTTTCAAAATTTCAATTTTCATTTTTTTTACGGAATTTTTAACTGTTGTGATGAAAAATCTGATATTTCTAGAACGATTTGTGTGGTTTTTGATGACTTTAACTATATGATATGGCGTAAGGAGATGTCCAACTTTCTTCGTGGTAGAAAACTATTGAAATATGTGTCTAGTGATGTTATTGCTCTTGTTCAGGAAAAAAACGAGGATAAAGCGGTCTTCAATGATCACTTTGAGGAATAGGATAACAAGAACCATCAAACCTTGACCTGGTTTCGCAATACTTGCAGCCCATCTGTCAAATTTCACATGAATCGATTTGACACTACCAGAGAGGTCTGGCTGCATCTCGAGAAAATCTATTCCACCACAGATGTTGTTCATCAGTTCCAGCTATTTAATTGCCTCCGCCAGATGAAAAAGGTATCCGAGCAGTCTATCGACGAGTTCTTATCCCGGATGCAAGCTATTTGGGATCAACAGGCTACCACCGAACCCAAATGAAACGGGTATCAGGGTATGATCGCCTCAAGGTTTACCAGTTTCTTCAGGCGCTACGAGTTAAGTAGGAGTCTGTTCACAGCTCACTGCTACATAGGGATCCTTTTCCCATGCTCGAGGTGCCTGTCTCCGAGCTCCTTTCCGAAGAGGACCGTCTTAATGGTATGTCACCTCATCGCCTTGTTGATTTTGTTCTTGTTATCTCTACTGTTGGTCCTACTAAGTAAAAGAAAAAGACCTCCTCCGCGACAAGGTTTCCAACTAAAGAGAAGCATTGCAGCTACTGTAAGAGACCAGGTCATCATATATTTGAATGTCCCCGACCGGCTGTACGCTGCAATATATGACGAAAATCACAAGGCCTGGCACCGCCATGAGGCTCTTACCCTCAGAATCCCAAGTACGAGTATTCTCAAAATCCTGGAACTAAGGTCAATGTTGTTGCCTCATCGGACTCTCCTGAAACTGAACCTCTCGATATGTCCACTCTACTCACTACGGTTGAAGCCTTAGATGTTGCCCATACTAGTAATACCTTCTCCTCAGTCGCGTTACGTATTTTCAAATCTTGGTATATTGACTCTGCATGCTTTAACCATATGAGTCCATCTTCATCCTTATTTTCACATCTCACACCTATTAAACAGCCACCTACCATTCACACTGCTGATAATTATGTTATTTCTGCATCTCATTCTGGCACTATGTCCACCCCCAAGTGTCCTTACTGAACACATTCCTTGTCCCAAATCTTGGTGTTATTTCAAATAAACTTGGTAATTGTGTTTCTTGTCAGTTAGTAAAACATCATGCACATCCTTTCTTAAATAATATTTCCATTTCTTCAGCACCTTTTGATCTTATTCACTCTTATCTGTGGGGACCATCCCCAATTACATCTATGGGGGTGTATGTTATTTTGTTATTTTTGTTGATGATCATACTCAATATACCTGGATTTATTTGATGAATCAAAAATATGACCTTAACAAAGTTTATCTCAAATTTTCTAACATGATTCAAACCCAGTTCTCCAAGGTCATCAAAGTCTTTCGCACATATAATGGCACCAAATTAAAGAAAACATCTTTTCCACCATCATGCAAAGATCTTGTCCGAGAACTTCTTAGCAAAATGGTCAAGCAGAGCGTAAATATCGACACATTCTTGATACTGTTCACGCTTTGGTAATCTCTGCTGATTGTCATGAGCGCTTCTGGGGGGAAGCTGCTCTTACAGCAGTCTACACACCATCAACCAGGTTCCATCTCCAGTCATAGGGAACAAACCCCCTATGAATGTCTTTATGGTCAGTCTCCTCCTTACGATATCCTTTGTGTCTTTGGGAGTGTCTCCTTTGCCCACTTATAGCCACACGAGCGAAATAAACTGGAAGCTCGTCCTCGTCTTTACTGCTTCGTTGGGTATGGAATTGAGTATATGAGTTATCGATGTTGGGATCCTCTATCCAACCGTCTTTACATATCTCGCCATGTCACCTTCTGGGAACACAAGATGTTCTCCTCTATGTCCGAATTTCTTGTATCACCATTTGCTCGTTTCTTTTCCAATCCTGACATAGGCCTCTTTCCTGATGATACTTTGGCTCATCTACTTGAGTTGTCTCATGCATGTATCTCAGACCCACCTCCAGCTGCTCCCATAGATCCAGCTCCAGCAGAGGATCCTGTACCTCCCATCCGTCCTTAACGTCAAACACGACCACAGTCTCACCTTCAAGACTACCAGGTAAAACTACCCAATATCTCGTGAGTCATGTTCACCACCCTGTTTGTCTATGAAATGTGTACATATCGAGAGGCATGTACTAATACTTTGTGGCAATAAGCAATGATTGAATAACTTAGGGCTCTTGAGAAAAATGGTACTTGGGAACTCGTCTCATTACCCAGCGACAAGTCGACAGTAAGTTGCAATTGGGTATACAAGGTGAAGACCAAGGATGATGGAACCGTCGAGCGCTACAAAGCTCACCTCATTCCCGAGGATTCCCCCAGGAATATGTAATCAATTATGAGGAAACATTTGCACCGGTTGCCCGCCTCACATTATTTCACAGTTTACTTGCAGTTGCAGGCAGACGAAAGTGAAATCTTTTTTTAGATGGACGTCAAGAATGCTTTTCTCAACGGAGATCTCACAGAAAAAGTTTACATGCAGCCTCCTCCTAGGTATGAGCACCCGCCAAACACAGTCTGTCATTTGCAGAAGGCTCTGTATGGACTCAACCAAGCTCTGAGGGCATGGTTCTCAAACATCAGTGGGAAGATGTCCGATCTTGGCTTCACCTCAAGTCTGTATGATACCGCACTGTTTGTCAGAAAGACTTCCCTTGATCACATCCTGCTTCTACTCTATGTGGATGATATGATAATCATCGGAGATGATGAATCCGGTATCTCCGACTTGAAGAACCAGTTCAACAAACATTTTGAGATGAAAGACCTCGGCAAGCTCGCATATTTCCTTGATCTAAAAATCTCAACGGTACCTTCAGGTTATCACTTATCACAAGCTAAGTATGCAGCTGACCTTATTTCTCGAGTAGGTTTATCAGACATAAAGATTGCCTCCATTCCCATCGAGGCTAACATGAAGCTTACACCCTCCGACGACAAACCTCTTCAGAATGCTACTTTCTATCGACGGCTCGTAGGCAGTCTCGTCTATCTCACCGTCACCGTCCAGGCGTTGCCTATGCAGTTCATTTTGTCAGCCAGTTCATTTGAGTACCGCGAACTGCACACTATGAGGTTGTCCTCCGAGTACTTCGCTACGTACGAGGCACTCTATCTAACGGTCTTCATTTTGTGTGCGATACACCTATGGTGCTATAGGCATTTTCATATGCAGATTAGGTTGGTGATATGATGAGATACTGCTTCTTTCTAGGCAGCCCTATCATCTTTTGGAAGAATAAGAAGTAGACGACCATTGCTCACTCCAGTACAGAGTCCGAATATCGTGCTCTTGCAAACACCACCTCTAAGCTCCTATGGCTTCGGTGGCTCACAGTTCAGCCACTTCTATCCATTGCGACAACAGAAGTGCCATTCAGATTGATCAAAATGACGTCTTCCATGAGCTTATCAAACACATCGAGAATGATTGTCACTTCGTCAGACATCATCTCACACAGGGTACTATCACTCTACGCGCCGTCTCCTCGGACGAACAAACTGCTGACATCTTCACAAAGCCCTTGTTTAGAAGACGATTCACTGCTTTAGTCTCCAAACTCTATTTGAATCCTCCACCTTGATTTTGAGGGGGCGTGTTAATATATGAGCCGAGGCCTATGACTTGTGTTGTATCACTATGTATAAACCCTAGATATCTAGCATATATATAGGCACCTGTAACCTATTATAATTATCGAATACAATTTTCTCATTCACTTAACCTAATATGAAGAGAATCGAGCTCATCAGCAGAGCTCTTCCTTCTTGGAATTGGTCGAGAGAAGCAACCAAGGTTCCGGAGCGGCGGTGAACTAAGCTGCGGTTGGAGGAAGCATAGTAGTCATTGTTAAATTTGTGGGTGATTTTGCAACGATGGCAATGGCCTCTAGCTTCCGTGGAGCTCTAGCGATGGTAAGGCGAAGGAGATGAGCTAACATCATATTAACATATTATTAATAATTTAAATGGTAAAGGTAAAATCATTAGTATTAATTATAAGTTATTATTAACAACTGTAAATAATAATTACTAATTATTAATATTCATTACGATTTTAAAATTAATACTAATTAAAATTATTATTACTAGTTATTTGTTAAAATTAAAAATGAATTAATATTCAATAAACGATTAATTATCAATATAGATTATTAATTAAAAATAATTATAGTAATAATTTTTGTTATAAAATTTTATTTATTATTTATTAATATTTAAATTATGATTTGTTAATGAAACTAAATGAATAAATAATGTATGTTTGTGATTTTTGACAAGGTGAGGGGTATTTTTGTCTTTTTACAGGAAAAGTAATCGTAGTAGTAACACTGCAAAAAATAGAACTTAAGAGCATCAAAGTGTGACACTTAGAAGTTTAGGTGTAAAGTGTTAATCAAGTTTGAACGATGGTAGTGAAATGTAATGTCACTTAATAATTTTCGTAGTTAGATGTATCGAAATGAAAACAAAATACAGTCTAATGTAATAAAGCGGAATTATCTCTTTCATTTTTCATATATGATAAATATTGTGAGTGTGTCAACTGAATGAAGATTCTAATCTTTATTTCATTGGTGTGAGAAATAAAATAAGTCATCTCATAATAGTCATACAAAAGAGAATTACCATTTACAAGGTTAAGCATAGTTTTAAACAATACTCGTTTCACCAGTCACAATGTAAACCTTTAGATTTGTTAGATTGTTAATAACTCTATTAAAAAAACTTGAAAACACTCTTTACACTTAGTTTTTCAAAATGCCCATTTTACCTGTACCTTAATTTACCCTAATTGACATAGAAAGTTCCTTTTTATAGAGATCACTAAGAAAATTAACCCTAATACTCAAATTTAAACCCTAATGAGTCTAATATAATACTAATAAGATAGCTCTAATTTATTCTAATTGACAATATTATCTTTTTAATTTAAACCCTAATGAGTCTAATATAATACTAATAAGATAGCTCTAATTTACTCTAATTGACAATATTATCTTTTTTTTAAAACGACAATATTATCTTATCAGTATTATGTTTAGGTCCATTAAAGTTTATGATTGAGTTAGGGTTTATGTTTGTTCCCCGTGTAATTTATCCTAATTGACATTACCATTATAAAAATGCAAAATAAATAATATATATTGTTGACTTCAGCACATGAGCAATCTACAACCTCCAACATGCCTACGTTGTTGGTCATTAGTCGAAACTCTCTTTTGTCGATTGCTCATGACTTTTCGTTTCTTTCTTCTCCTCATCCTCCTTTCTTTCTTCGATTCAGGGTTAGTCTCCATATTACAAATTTGGGAGCTTAAGTCAGCCACAAGCAAGTTTTCTACTCCAGGGTAAGAGGTCAACCGATGACAAGCACAAATACTCCTCAAAGCCTGGAACAAAGTCACCAACAAGTGGACTGAACTCTCACACCTCCTTCCACACTTCCGTCTCTCTAATTCTCAAGTTCAACAGCTCAAACCACAGCCCAACATTGCTATAAATATGGGTATCGACCAATGGTGGGAGACAGGCCAAGGAAATCAATTGACGACATGGGCATTAATGTAAAGGACGTCGGAGGAGGTCAAGCTCACATCACAAGACAGCTGACACCACCATTCACATTAGCAGGGTTTCAAATTTTTTTATAAAAATTTAGGGTAATGCCACTTTAGAACACCTAACTATAGCGAAACGACACTTTCATACCCTAACTACTTTTCTCTTTTTTTAGTACCCTGACACATTTTTTATGACAAACTATGCTAAAATGACTCAAATACCTCTGATTTAAGAAATCATAATAGAACTTATCCAATTTGATTTATCAAACCAGATTTGAAATGGTTCAAACTTAATTTTAGATTTGGAGGCATAATTGTAATTGTATCTTAAATATAAACCAAATTGATCCAGAGATAAACAAAATTGAACCAATTCAATTTATGGTTTCTTAAACCAAGGGTAGTTTAAATATTTTAAGCATTTTAGAGGTAGGTTGTAATAAAAAAATTATCATAGTACTAAAAAAGAGAGAAAAATAATTAGGGTATGAAAGTGTCATTTCGTTATAGTTAGGTATAACAAAGTGTCATTATCCCAAAAATTTATTTTAAAAGGCATTTTCATTGTTGACAAAACTTCTGACTAAAATAAAATTTGAGGATAATATCCTCATGTAACTAGCCTTGTATAAAATCCTCATTTGATTGTTTGCTGTTATTAAATTATTTTCGTACACACTTGAGTTTGCATCTCTCCCCTTGCAAATGGCCTTGCTACTCTACTATATTTTTGCTTGCTTTCTAAAATAAAATAACAACTAGAGATCATATATGATACAGAACTAATTTTATTACAATGGTGCCCTTCATCTGCTAAATAATTAGTTCTAGGCACAAATAATTGAGAAGCTGACCCGCCTATAATTACCTTACTACAACACTTCTGGAGATCGCCTCACATCAGCAGAGATATAATTCAATGTGTCAGTGAATGTGAATCGAAAACTGATTTATCTGCCTGAATCACTTTGGACAAGAAGACCGTTGAGAAGAGGCATCTCTGCTTCAGCATTCCTCGATAGTGTTCTATCGCGATGTCGAGGCCTGCCATCAAATTTTGAGCAAATATTAACACAGCCAGATGATAAAACAACAACATAAAGCACCAAGCTCTTTGCTTTATGAAGAAAGGAAGACAACATAAAGGGCATTTGTTATCTTGTTCTTGCACTGGTCAATCTATTTCTATGATTATCCTCATCATATCAAAGGCAAACCTGTGATAGTGATAACAAAAACACTCATGCAGCGAAATTATTGTATATATATACACATATTCATGAATGAACTATATTAGTGGGAGCTCAAGAAAAAAACACCAGCCAATGAAACTACACTAGGGAAGTTACAATGCATGAACACTGTCCAATCACCATTATGGATCTGTATACGACCTTTGCACCTCATAGGGCTCCCCCAACATGGCTCGTACCACCTAACCCAACCTTTTTTATCTTTTCTTTCTGGAAATTATGCATGTCCCTTTAGTTATAGCAGAATAAATGGATGAATGAATTTGCTAGGGAATTAGTGTGGAAAAAAATTAGGATCTATAACCTAGTGTTTGCATAGACAGGTACACATGTTCAAAGAGAAGTATTAAAAAACAAAATAATACAGGCTCATGGGAGGTGAATGGTCAATCATTAAATATTCCAACTACATAGCACTGATCAATCACCCAAACCTTATTTCACATACTGGAGCTTAAATCCCACATACTATTCAAATGTAAAATCTATTGTTTTCTCGATAGATTAATTCACGATTTACAAAAAAGAAAAGTTAGGTTAAAGGAAGCAAATAAAATGAGCAAGGCATCATAGAGACCTTACACTAGTCGATTGTAGCTCTACTGTGGCTGAATCTTCAATGTCCTGTATACATAAAGCATATAAATTCAGTCCTTATGAAGTCCAGTATGGTAGAATAAATAGGCAGCTACGGCAGCGAAAATACCTCAATCAACAAATCCTTTCTGGTTATCAAGCCAATTACACGAGAAGCACGAGGGACGACAAATACGTGCCTTAATCCTAGTTGGCGGAAAAGATTATATACCTGCACCGACAGGATAAGGAATATCCGCAGATAAAAATTTATAAAAACAGTAACTCGATCAAATAAGATACTCTTGCAATAGGCATATGATGGGATTCTCACCTTCGTCAAAGACATATCTTCCGGAACAATATATGGAGAGGGGTTTAAAAATGGGGCTAGATCTATATACATTTCCAAGTCATCTGAACTTAAGTGTATAGCCTCGATAGTAATTCCTTTACTTGAAACTGGTTTGACAAATTCACTGAAATTGTGCCTGGAGGTATTAGGATCCATTATATCTTAAATCAAAGCGAGTCAAATGCCAGAATAGGAACATATACCATGCCCCGACCTACCTCATTGTTGTGGACCCGGTTCTTGGATCACATGGCAAAGGACTGTGCTGAAAATCTACCTTGGTCTGAAGAAGTACCAACAGATGACTGCAACATAAACCAAAAGCGAAGTTCATTCATGTTATTAATACATGTATACTTCAAAATCTTAATGTAATTATGATGCTTACCTGCGAAGGATAAGTCCGATAACAAGTGTTTCCCCGCTCCTTGTGTGATCAACCACCTATAGGTTGGCAGGACCAACAACACCAATTCATAAATTGGATACCAACGATAAGAGTGGTGAGAAAAGGTAGAAACAGAGCTTACTGGAAACCCATTGTGCCCATTGCTCCTCAAAATAGAGACTATATCGGCAACCTTGACAACACGAGGAAAGGAGACAACCTTCAAAAGTAGAAATATAAGCAGTCAATTAATAAATGACATGCAAGGCAATGACAAACTTCATGCGGCTGTACCCCACTCGATGCTTATTTTCTTAAAACCAAATTAAAATCAGGGTGCCGATATTGAAAACTGTCTAACCAATGAGTGACTTCGCAAACTTTAATGGAAATTACTCTTAAAAGCAAGTCCGAAGAAAAAACGTCAGTATCTATTCCCCCTTCTAGTTTTCCTTTCCAAGGGTATGTAGAAATTCACCGTTCTTCTAATGCAAGAATATGTGCTCTCAATTTATGATGGTTACAAACAGTAATTTTGTTAGCCCACATTGATCCATATAAAACTGTTTCCATTAATATTTTGAGATAAATGACCATATTTAATTGGTTTTGCACAACTAATACTGAGAAAACATATCCTTGAGCAAATATGTTGAGATTTTATATGCTGCTATGAGTGATATGTAGAACACATAACTAAACATTCTTCACGATGAATGCCAGTACATAAGAAACAACACTTCAAATAAGAGTTTGTAACAACTAAAATGAAAACCACCTTGCGACTTCGACATGCCTCCTTTGCAACTGAATGACGCATTTGGTACTTAGGTTTTGACTCCAGCAATGGAATGCCTCTCAGTTGTGCCTGTTCTTCATACAGACCTTCATTGAAAGCATCTCCTACAGCCTGCAAATGGAAGTACAAACATTGTATTAAGGTCCATCCATTGGCAGCATGACAATCTTGTATGTATCTACCTTTGATATAAGAAGAACAAGCATGATGAGAGGAAGGAGCTTCAAATTATTAGTGATTTCGACCATAATAACACATAAAGAGACTGTCATCCGCATTGAACCACCAAGAAAAGAAGCAGCCCCCAGTAGAGCATATCTACAAAACAGAAAGAAGTTTTATACAACATTTCAGAAACATGATTGAATTAAGGGCATATGAAAAGCATATAACAAGGTATTGCATGTTGAAGAGTGCAATCAAGAATGTTAAAACCTAAACTGAAAATGAAGATTAAAAGGGAAGAGCAAATAAACAGCTTATAACAAGGTATTACATGTTGGACAGAGCAATCAAGAATGTTAAAACCTAAACTGAAAATGAAGATTAAAAAGGGAAACAGTTATGGCAGCAGCAACACACTAACCATTGTACAAGCAGACATAGGAAGTTCTATAATGCGGCAGAGTAACTGAACAATTATCTTCTATTGAAATATACCCATTTACTTGGCCTAGTGGTCAAGGGATCACTCCTATTCATTACTGATAGCAAAATAAATATAGAAGCTTGAAAATACATGACAATCAGTTCCCAAATTCTAATATCGATAAAATATTCATATGTCAATTTTCCATCTAACTTGAATAAGATACTCACGTTCCCTCTTCAATATTGAGCTTCTTGTAAAAGCTAACGACAAACATGCCAACAAGACGTCCATATGTTGAGCCTATCATTATTCCAGGGACAAATTGTCCAGCTGGAACAGCAGTTCCAAATGTCACCACCGCTAGGGTATAAAACATAACCTGAGATTACAGAAGTAGAAATTAAGCACAAATGTATTGACACAGAATAAGTGTATTAAAATTCCCAGTTTATAATAATATACAGAAACATGTCATCAGTCTTTAATGAAATAATACTAGAATGACAATTGTGAAGTTTTAGATAAAGGTATGCATGAATACAATAATCTTCAACAGATACTTGTAGGACAGTTCAAGTTATCATAGCACTAACTAGTGTTTCCACATGACTAGAGTTCTCACTTCTCAACTCCACATGTAACTTGCTAAAGGAATATAATGAATCAAGTTCAACTTAAATTCCCAGTTAATTTCTGATCAGAAAAATAGATTCCCAACCTAAGCATCTTAAATGGCTTCGACTCATAACTGTATTAAATCAAAATTATGATTGAAGTGAACATTCATAGGTTTTGTATTCTTTCAACCAAAAGCAAATCCAGACGCAATAAATGACAGAAGAATATCTGACCCATCCTTGGTTGAGAAAAAGGTGCACGAGTTTTTGAAGCTGACTTACTAAATACAGCTATACGAATATTAACACAATTTAAGAAAAATAGATTCCAAGAGAATTATGGCGTCAAGAAATAAATATACCCTACACTTCATTACAAGTATTAGAATGTGTTGGAAGATATCTGCAGAATTTTTTTTTTTGATTGGTGACATCTGCAGAAATTCGCTTATTCCTTAGGTTACAGTTCTTTCACGTTTTTTATCAGCACTAAATTTATAACAAGCCTCTAAATTGATTGGTTCAAAACAAGCCTCTTGTATCAGAAACACATTTGAGCAAAAAGCACAGAGAGAGGCGACCATCAGCTTCTTTTTGGGTAGTATATGCCCAAACCCTTCGCATTCCAAGAGAGAAAACTCATATCGCAGAGTGGGACCACAAAACTGGATCACTCCGCGTGAATTTCTCGAAATGCCGAATAGTCAAAAGTAACTCCTAACGATTTGGCCAAATCTAAGGATCTCTTACTTGCTGAATCCTGGTTCTGGACTGGGTTCAAGTCTGGCCTATTCTCAGCCGAGTCACCCTGACGTGAGCCCTTTCTTGAAATCTGCCTACAAAACCCTTCAGAGGCGATTCACGACTGGACTGGCTTGGTAGCCCCTTAATTAGGTCCTGAAGCAGACTCCCAAGATTCCCGAGTACCTCGCAAGGCCTGAGTATGGGCTGATTGTGGCCTAGCAAAAGTCTTATCCAAGTCAGTCAGAACTGAGGCGAGTATTTTGCTGAGATCCTGCTACAATTTCTGCTTGGCGATGGTCAGACCAGGTTGAGGAGGGTCAACAGACAGCCCTGCAGAACTCGATTAGGTTCCCTGATTCTGTTGAGTGCTCACAACAGAGGCAACAATATTAGGGCTAGAGGTTGTCGAGTGCGCACTACCCAACTCAGGTTCATAAGATAAGGGGTCATATGAGAAGCTAAAACAGGCTGATTTGCAGAGTCCAAAGCCACTGCCAACGGAAGGGATACTAAAACCGAGAATGCGCCTTCCTTGTTGTTGATAGAACAATTAACTGAACTCGAGGAGTTGCACAGGAAGATCCGAAGATGATTCTGAGGCGGTGGGTTTAGCCTGTTCCAACCCAGCATATTTAAATTCCCCGTGATCGGGGCTACAGATTCAATGTCTGGAATAGGAAACTGAGAGACTTGAACTCTTTCCGTCGTGGCAGATCGATTCCAATCAATAAGAAACCCAAAAGGGGAGAAGAGAGCCTGGAGTTCTGTTGCCGAGACACTGTTTGGGAGGTTACAGGCAAAAACGGATGCATGAGCTCGATCGTACATGTGCTGGCGAGAGCGATCCGAATTGGAGCGCGACTGGGTTTGCAATCGCAAACTCTAAGGATGAGAAAATTGCCGGCGAGTCTGGGGTTGAGGGCAATGCGACGAAGAGTGCAGTTGTGTCCGCAGCTAATATCGGTGCGAAGGAAGTCACGGTTGTGGAATGGCATCTTTGGTCGGTGTGGGTGCGTCCGCGACCGTGAACGCGTAGAAACCATAGGAGTTAGGGGATCTTTAGCTCACGCTTGCACTCTAGGAAGGCCAGGCGACGTTGTCTATAGCCGTCGCGGGGGACCGAGAAACAACGAGTGCTGTTGGGGTCATGGTCGCCATCTATGCGGCTGAAAAGGGTGACCGGAATAGATGCCGGTCATGGCACCTCTAGTGGCGCACACTCATTCTCACGCATTTAGGGTTCAATATGTCGCCTACATTCTTTCACGTAAAATGTTTTTTTCTTATTCACGGGATACTGTTTTTCTAGTCAAGGGAAATAAAAGAAGAAAATACCAAGATTCGTAACACACTATCCAAACTGACAAATAAGTGGGTTGAGACCAACAATTAAACTTAAGAACAGAATAACAGATCAAACTTGATAGAAAAATCACATGTAATAAGAGGTCAAAATTGCATATACATCATAGTTCATCTACTTAATGCACTGTCACAAAAGCCAGACTAATACTCCCAGAATATGCATGTGCAGTGATTGAACAAAAGATAATGCAGTGAGCCAACAGAACAAATATATTACCAGAAACGTCAACAAACTTTGGGCACTGAACTCGTGTATTGTTTTTGCACTAAACAAATTCCTTATAGCATCATCCTGAAATGACAGACTTAACTTCCATTACACTTCATGAGAAAATATGACGTAAGAGAAAACAAAGGTTTAAGCATTTCACAGAAACCTGTGTATTGAAGAAAATAGTAGCAAGATCATTGTACTCCTTGTTTTGACTGCAATAGAACTGCATAAATCAAAAACTACATTAGAATACCCAGAAGCAACACCCGTCTCAAAACTTTGGAAAATATAGGTCATTCGTTAGTGATCTTAAGCATTATATACATCGTTTGGGAATACAAAGGTTGCTTGATCAAAGGGAATATTGATGCTAAGGTCAATGCACAAATAAGAAATATAGGGAGCACAGAACGTCCCAAACAAATTGAATATATGAGTTACCACATTCACACTAAGTAGGTTCTTTATATTCACATTAAAAGCTAATACTATTGGGAAAATATGCCAATAACACACAATCTAATGCATTCATCAAGAATAAGGAGATCTATGAGTTCCATCAAGGTTAGTAATATCTTGCAGCTCAGCCCTTAGACCAAAAATAAACTTTCAGTTCATCTGTTATGAGCATAGTATTATTCTTTCTAGAACCATTATGTTTGATTCACTTCTTTGTGACATCTCGCCACAAAATAGAAAAAGGAGTATGGAAACTATGGGACAGATTTAAGCTAAGATCCAAAAGATATATGTAGATAAAAATAGCAGAGAAAGGGCTACATAGAACTTTGTGATAATCCAAGGAAGTGGAAGAGGATCTTACACTGACATAATTCCCATACATTCCAGGAGGTCGTGGGCACTCAATTCCAGAATCAGAATCTGATTCAGGGCATGCACTGCATTTTCTAAGAAGTGGCAATCCAAATGAAATAATTGATGTTAACAGTGATATAAGGCATGCTTCAATAATCTGCAACAAATGTTGGTGGAACGCAGAGCGATAGTGGTGGGGTTGGAAAAAAGGGAAAAGACAATAGTTAGATAGCAATATACCAACAAGTGAACAAACATACACATTCAATATAGTGCTATTTAATGATTGTTACAAGAGATTACCTTGACACGATTTCCTTTCTTGTGTAGATAGCCTCGTCGCCAGTTAGTTATATAAAGAGTGAGCTGGTTGAATAATGCTCCTGTAGAGAGAGAGAGGGGCTTAACCAAATGAGAACATGAAATCATATTTACAGTTATAACTCCAGGGTAGAGATGCCTACCAAGTAGCCCTCCAATAACCCCAATAACCGCCATTGGCAATAACTCCTCGAAAGAGTAATCTTCTTGGCCACTGAAAAGGATAAGATTTAGGAAGCAAGTAAAAACAAAGACAAACGAATATGAGGGACAAGAAAAGTTTAGTCCTCACTCTGATGTATCCCATATAATGAAGCCACCTGAGCCGAAGTGTCCACATTTTCCACTCTTACACCATCCCATTGCAGTACGGACTACAACAGCTACGATGGCAGAAGTAAAGAACACACGCCACATAAGCTGACTCCTCCACCTTCAATGTGAGCAAATATAGATAACTAAGCATACATGTGTCAAATGCATATGTATAGATCCGCCAAATTCTTCAAAAGGGTTGGATATGACTCAAGAAAAATTCAAAATTACACGTTGCACAGTAATGAAGAGACAAATTAAATATGCAAAAATAAAACTTGCTTACCAGGAAGTAACCTCTTCCAATGCAAACAATACACCGCCAACTGGAGCTCTAAAAGCGGCTGCAACTCCAGCTGCACACCCACATGTTACCTTCTCACAACATTAGACAAATGAGAAAATGAGCACACTTTAAAGGTATGCCACCTCTAATATTAGAGAATTAAGAGTACAATTAGACAAATGGAACACCATATAAGGAATAAAAGCGAACATTTCAAATTGGATAAAAGACAACTGAAACAGCAACTTAGCAGTTGAATTTCAGAGCAGAGCACAAAAAATGCAAAATCTAGATATATACAAATGTAATTATTTACTTGATAGAACCTAAACCAGGGAAGATAAATCAGAAAATACAATGAAAAGAATGCTTTAATTCTCTCTTCATTAGTTAAAGTTGCTACACAATTTACTGCTCTTATAGCAAGACTATGGTTCCAAGGAATGGATGATATTTTATTTCCAGAAATGGTGAAAATTAAGTCATCAAACAATCAATTTGGTATCTGAAACTGACATAGGTCCTGCCTGAAATATTGGCTCATTAATACACATGTTCGCACCAAAGCAAAAATGAAGGTTCTATTGTGTGTATTTTATTAACCTTAAATACCAAAAAGAGTGCTCGTTTTCTGTGGACTGACTTCAGGATATGTGTGTGTGTGAGACTGGATGCATTTTAAAATGAGATGCAAGCTTTGAGAAAATAAGGACTAAGTATCTCCTGCAATTTAACCAAAGATGCAAAATAAAATAGGGTACAGCAGTGATGAAAGGCCACCAAAACTATAGGTAAACTTCATATAGTGATATAAATAACATAACACTTATCCTAGGTGATTCAGAGGAGCAGATTACGGAATAAAAAGGTAACATTTAAAGATGATTGGCATCAAACTAAGTTTTTCAAGCAAATGAACAAAAAAGAAACAAAATGCCATCTACTGCTCCAAACAAGTATGACCTGTGGAAGATAAACTTACAAGATCACGCCGATCCCGGTCACTCTTAAAAACTTGTAGCCACCTTGAACTTAAATGATATTTTGTGGATCCACCCTGAATGAACACATAAAATGGAAAACATTTAAAAACTGCATGTCATTGATTCATGTCTTATAATGGAAGTTCAAACAAAAGGCCATATAATATACCAATTTATATGCACCAGTCAACCGATAAAAATTCATTGAGTTACAGAGTGACAGGCTGTATATTATGGAAACAATATTCATTATTCATCCAAGAATGACTAAGCTATGACGAACAGAAAAAATAGTGCTCCAGTCCACTAGTAAATACATGACACTGCCCTCAATAGCAGTGACAGGGTTATATGGAAAATAAAAGCCAAAAACATCATTTATAAAAACCCAAAAAAATCCGATATTAAGTAAAATATATCCCACGACGTCCTTTTAAAAATACCAAAATTGCCCATATTATATATGAGGTGTGAGCCTCATAAGCCTCAGGTACTTAAGGTGATGAGGCGTAAGCATCAGTGGCACCTCAATAATGTGAGACATAAGCCTCAGTGCACGAATGTAAAGCGTAGCCTCAGAGGCGATTTCCATTCCCTCGCCACGAGGCGTAAGCCTCGAGGGATTTTTAAACCACACATGTAACATTTTATTTTTTCCCCATAACCACACAGCTAGCTTGGAAAGGGTAGGAACATACTTCAAACATAACATCGCACGATAATCACCATACTGTATTGAAGTGTAAAACGTGTCAAGCCATAAATGGGCCCTACTGTCTACACTCTCAATACATGTTCATTTTCAAGTGATATGTTCTTACTTGTCCAAGCAAAGAAGCAATACATGCACCAGTATGGACAAGGGGACCTTCCTTGCCAAGAGCAAGACCACCTCCAACTGAGCCAATGCTTCCAAATATCTGTAACATACAAGAGATTATATAAAGATAACAATTATCTAGAATTAATAAATGACTTCCAAGAAATGTCCCCATACCTTTCCAATTAAGGTTCTAAACAGAAGAATACCATGAATATCAACTCCTGCAACAATCTCAACATCATGATTTGTATCTAGTGAAAAAGGAATAAAAACGGGAATGAGGACGTGTTCGGTTTACCATTCAAATATCCTTTAATCTCAGGAATGCCAGAACCTGCTGCTGCTGGTGCAAATTGTGTGACAATATACACAGAAGAGAAGACTAGAGCAAGGTTGATCAATGTATAGATAACAAACCCAGCCACATATGATTTTTGTATTATTGAAAATGTCAATGCATATTTCCACCCGGCAAAGTTCTCAACAGAAATATTAATGAACACAGCAGCTAATCCAGTTCCTGTAAGAAATCAGAACGAATTGCTTGACAAAGCAACTAATATCGAAGTTTTAAACAATAATGAGAATGTGAGCATGATGGATAAAGAGAAACTGAGGAATTAGTCGTCTTGCACCTACAATGATTATGTTCATGAAATATCTTATTTAGCTCAAGAAATCAAGTATACGGGGTCAAGAGGATATATATAATTGACTCATACATAGCTCTTCAAGTAGTGATCGTAAGTCTCATTTATGTGTAAGTCGTTGAAAAAAAAATTAAATTTACAGATCAAAACTACACCAACTGCTAGTCAATTTTTAGTTTTGATGCACCCAAGGCATTCATAATAATAATTAATCTATAAACTTAATCCAAAGTATATCAATTGTTTGATTTTTCATTTTACAGGCAATTGAACTTCAGATCACTTAAATTTAGTCCACTTACAGCAAATTAAATCAACTTATTTCCAGGCAATAATTCAAGAGCACAATCATCATGAAAACCACATAGCCTTCTTACCAATACCAATGAGCAAAGCAAAGAACCACTTCACAGCCACATAATACCCAACATACAGCTTCCCTCTCTGCGCCTATACAATCAAATCACAACCACAAATCAGAACATCAAACCCTAACTTCAAATTCAGTAGACACACAGTCATGATTCAACTATGAAAAAGGAACAACCTGCTCTTCTCGGTACGCATAATTCTCAATTACTTCGTAGTCAAGACTTTCCACGGTGCTCCCATCGCTCTTCTTCAGAAGCCCAACATCGTCAAGCTCCACATCTTCCGAGTTGGGCAGCCGAGACCAGACAGCCCTCGCCGTCTCCAACCCGTTCTGGAGATGATTCGACAGCATGATTCCGATCGATCCTCGCACGTAACAGAACCGATCGGAAGTTTAAAACCCAGAACCCAAAATTCGCAATTGGCAAATACTCAACCCCGAGATCCCCAATCCGTAGAGAGGAAGCATCAGAGGTAGATGATGCAATGGAAGAAGATATTGCAGGATCAATGGTGGATGGTGTATTGGAAGTGCACTCAGATTCGATTAGACATTTCAGGGTTGCTTAGAGAGAGGAAGGAGAAAGTAACGGTGGTTCGGGTTTGGGTGTTACTAGTCACTACTACCCCACAATTCCTAAATTGGCTATCATATTCTCAAGATATTGGGTTTATTTTTAACCGAGAATCGAGCTGAATTGAATCAAAATTTGAGAAATATAAATATTGTAGGAACGGAAATGGAACGGGTTTGGGATGCATTCTCTTCACCCCGTTCCTGACGCAGAGAGAGATTCCCCGTTCCCAACGAGACGGGAACTTTCCGTTTCATAAGAACATTCAATTGCGGTTAAGATATATTTCTTTCAAATCAAAATAGTGGTTGAGCCAGAAGGAACCGAACAAAAGATTACTTAAAAATAACGTTTGGATTTTGTTACTGTTGCAAACTTACAGTTTCAGTTGGGGTTGTGATGAGGTCGGATATTATGTATCCAACCTAGTCAAATCTCCTTCCAAGGTTGTCGGGTCAACCTGCTGGATTCCACCCGGCAGGCTTGGGCTTAACCCAGCAACCCGAGTGAAAGAAGAGGAGAAGCCCCAGGAGCTCACCCGGGCAGCTTCCAGGCAACCTGCCGGGTGGCACCCTGCAGCTTCCTGCTTAACCGGTGCACTTGTCGGGCGCGTCAGGTTGTATTATTTTATATTGTGAATGTATGCACCGGTTGTTCCAAGTAATATCGGGAGTATTACGTCCCTGAGTTATCGATCCCATATGGAGAGCGTTTGTCTAGAGAGCGTGAACACTAGGAGCTTAGGACCACTATGCGGGTCTGGTCGGTTTTGGAAAATTTGTGGCGAGAATAAGAATCAAACACAAGCAT
>JAYMTP010001692.1:0-22701 GCA_036897365.1 Geranium brycei
AACATGAATTCTGAAAGCACTTACCGCCAATTTTGTCTCTGCTCGCTCAAAACTCGACGCAATCGATTGATGATTTTGAATCAAATCTTCAAACAAACGCGAACTCTGAACACAATCACCGCCAATTTTGTCTCTGATCCCTCGTAACTCGAAGCAAATCAAATCGTGAGCTCACATTTACCGCCAAATTTGTTTCATCAACTGTGAAATTGATTGAAATTCTTTTCCTGGAACGTAGATTTTGGCATCAACTCTCTCTGAAGAGAATCATAAATATTTGATATTTAATGTAAAAAAAATTCAGATATCGAATCGAACGCAACGTAGAGGAAGAGTTGGTGTGTAGGCGAAGGACAGTTGAGAGCTCTCTCGTCTAGATTAGATACGCGTGGCACGTAATTACGTGAATTGCCATCATGCTTTGTCATAATGTTATCTTCTATAAATAGATTAAATAAAAATATTTAAATTTAATTATACATACGTTATAATTGACTCCTTATCTTGTAATTTAAAATTTCTAAATTCAACTTGTAATTATTATGTCATATTGAATACATCATATTTTTTTAGGGATATGTGTGTGATCACAATATTCTAAATATACGTATATTTCGAGGTATCGAGTTTCTGTCGATTTTAAAAAAATTTATTTTTGTAGTGGATAACAACGAGGAAGGTTCAAAATATATTGAGTGTTTATATTTTCTATCCCATCGAATTTGAAATATTGACTCCCAATTGAGTTTGACTTTTTTTTGTCGTCCCTACTACCAAGGGCAACAATCTATCATTACAATTGATTCGATAGAATAGAGGGCGAAGATCATTGTATCTGCCAAAAACCTACTCGTTGCCGTGACACAAACTCACTTATTAATGTAGTAGATTTAGTAATTTCCGTCGTATCAGGATACTGTGTCCCATGATACTAAGTGATCTCATCCTTTACTCGATCAAATAAAAGATACTGACTCTTCCTCTCCATCGACTTCAGAGTTATTTTTGTCAGCAGAATCGAGTCTCAATTTAATAGGTTCGGCTCGTGAAAGAAGTGTCCGGCTTGAGCTCGAGTTCGAACAAATTTATACAACTAAACTTAAACTTGGCTCAAGAGAATATAAACACGTTTGAATTTCGTTCGAGCTCGGTTCACTTCATTTTCAATATAAATAATCAAATATTAAACTATCAAGGTCGAGATAAGCTCGACTCGATTTGGCTTATTTAATTTTATTATAAATATTTACAAAAAGGTAAAAATTATATTATTGAAATAATTAAACATTAAATAAGTCGGCTTTCAAATTTATCAAACCTGATAAGATCATGCTCAAATTTAGCCATAAACAATCCCAATCTCGAATTCGATAAACCCAAACCGAATATTTAAAAAATCGAGCTAGCTCAGCTCACAGCCTACCAACCATCTAACATAAAGTGCAAGTGGATTCATGGAATCCCTGCTACAATTTTCTCCATTTAAACTAATAAAACAGTACATCTAAATCTCAAACAGCTCAAGTTTGAATCACAAACACAACCAAATCTCTCCAGTAATGAATAATCCCAACTCTTTCCAATTCCTTCTATCCATTCAACAATAAACAGTGGAACAAGCTTCTGATATGGCCTGAAGCTTCAATAATCCGACGAAAATGGAGATCGTCAATGCGTTAGTGAAAAGCCGTCTTCGAGACAATCGGTTCTGATCTCATCCATGAGGCTCTGGAGTTGACTCGGATCGCTCGTCACAACACCGTCAACATGCTCGAACAACATCCTCTCCATAGACTCCCTGTCATCGACGGTCCATGCGTATATCTCCTTGTTCCTCCTTTAAGAGCAAAGAATCAGATCACAAATCAGAAACACGCTGATAAGTGGCATAATATGAACATTGGGATTGAGATTTGAGACGTACCCGTGGAGGACTCTCACAAGCTTTTCGTCGATCAGCGGATGGTAAATGCCGACAACCCCAGCACCTTTCATCCTCAGTATGTTGTTTCTGATCCCGGTGGAAGGATCGATCATTACAATGTAGCCCACCAGCTGAACGCGTTATTCCATAGTCACGTATACAATACGGAAATGGTAAAAAACAAAGCTGATTCAGTATACACTAAACACTGAATAATGACAGTTCTCGAAAAGTGTTAGGATAAGAAGTCACATTTGGATAAAATTGCATAAAATCTTTGTTTTCTGCTTTCATGGATTTTTTTGCTGTTGCGGGCAAAGACTAAGCTTTGGAGTTCAAAGAATATCGTCTTGTGCCCGGAATTGAACCTTAGCCAGCCTCAAGTAGATATAAAGATCATTTCTCTAACGCTATATTTGAAGGAAAGGAATTGTGTTTGAAGAGAACCTTAATGGCCCTATATTTATAAAAACACACCAAAAGACACACAACTCGGGACTAGGTAAAAATTCTCTGATCTCAAAATCAACGGAACCTCGTAACATGACCGACAAAGATATACACAGAAGAGGAACAAACTACGAAGATAAGCTGCTTCTTACCATTTCATTTGCTGATTGTCTGATTACATCTCTGACCAAATTGTCGTTTTTACCCCATACGATGCAATTCTGACAGTTTGTCCTTTCAACCTGGAAAAGGCTTGTTTTAGATACCTCGGGACTAAACAACTTGAAAAGCCATGTCGTTGTAAACAAAATTGACATCTCAATATGCAAATGGTAAAAGCACATATAAAAATGTTCTAAAAACGCTAGGTGCTAGTCGGGCGGAGAGGGCCTTATGGGGACTAATTGGGGATTAGTCAGAAAATAAATTGAATTCAAGGATTAATCGGGAATTAACAGAGGACGAATCGGACAAGTCGGGGATTTTTATAACACTATAATATGTTGTTGCCATGATGGTGCATATTTACAGAAGATGTGGAACTATTAGTCCCTTAGCCATCTGTAACACCATTCTCATTGAAGTTAATGTGTATCTACTGAAGACACCAAAAGACATTCTTGATCGTTTCTAAGAGTTTAAAGAGTGCAAGGGGACTTTGTACAAACCAAAAGACATTCGCTTACAAATTATGGTACATGTCACCAATCACTAACAAATACCATGAAACCAGTTGACGTAAGCTACTAGGAATTCTCCATGACAACGATAAAGCACATAAAAACGATCATATCACGAATTACACACGCATTTTCAGAATAGCAGTTAAAAGGAATAGTAGGAGCAGAGGGTGAACATACAATGGAGAGAATGTCCTTTGCTAGTCCTTTTTCAAACAATGGTGGCCCGACCTTTATATCAAGAATCACCCGTCGAACCGAATTTGATATCATCTGAGAACATCCAAGAAAGATTCAATCAGAAAACTTATAAAGGCTTTAGAAGAATAAAACAGAACGAATAGATGATGATCAGGTCAAATTAATAGTCTATCCTGACATTAGTTTGAAGTGGTATTAGAACAAAATCACACACACTTGAAATGCCACTGAAATTGCATACTATGTTATCAGTAACATCACGGCAAACAAAATTAACATAATCACAAGATGGAGGGAGAGAGAACATACCATCAAAGCTTCTTCCATAGTAGGGATATTTTGATCTTGAAACTTCACTGTGGACTGGGTAATTGCATTGAGTTCTTTTATCTATAAGCACAAACTAAAATAAAATCTCAATCAACATTACTCAGAAATGTTGTCTGATATATACTAAATGTATACTACTTTCTGCTTTTCTTCTATAATAGAGCATCTAGGGGTCCATACCAGCCCAGCATGACAAATGCAGAGTGCCAGACAAATGGTTCATGCCAAACCCCTCACTATTTCTCCTACCATGTTAAGTTTCAAACCCAAAAGCCTAAACTATTATGTAGGTAAGAGCTGAATTTTTAGCATAATTTTTGTCCTAGGAAAGATCATTGTATGGACTAGATACTCAAAAGGCAATGCAGAAGCAGCAAAACATTCCAAAGATTTGGTGACGATTCTTCCCCACCTTACTGTAACAACTTGGGAAATTTTAGATGCCGAGATCAGAAGAATATGCAAAACATTTCTCTTGTAAGGTCAATTTTTTTACATGTAATTAACTAAATAAAAATAGGAATCTAATTACAATATCTTGAGTAGCACCTATGCATTATATAACGTAAGAAATCCCTTACCTCCTTCATGCTCAAGTGCCCAACTCTAGAAGTATAGTTCCCAGATAGCCGCTGCAAATCCCTGACTGTGCCACTTGAGAATCAAATCTCTAAGCAATATCATAGGTAAATGCAAGAAAATGAGAAGCAATGACAACATAAGTCCAATACGAATATTGCCATCTAGGTTTTGGAAGAGATAATCGCCCATCAGTGAAGTATCAAGCAATATCTTGGTACAAGTAGTTTTGTTAGTTTCAATATCCATTGCAGAAATATTGTATAAGAAAGTGTCTTCATATGTGTATATAAAATATGAATTATTACACAAAGTATGCTGATGGGATATAGACACTGCAATATGTATAAGCCATTGCCAATACATTGCATGAAATCACAACATATATCAATAAGTCAATATACCAACCCTCTGCTTAAGGAATTAATTAATTAATTAAAGCATATTCAGTTTAACGGAAAGTAGAATGCATAAAATCAATCAATGATGGGTACATCTTAGAGTTTAACTGTTCAAGATATTATTTCAATGCAAGTAAGTGCCCATGATTAAATAACCGCTTGTGTGTGTGTGTGCAGATGGAGAAGAATCTTTTAGACCCTAAAGTTAACCCAAAACGTACCTGTCATGGAGAGCAAATAATTCTCCATCTGAAGATCGAGAAATATCAATCTCTATGCAGTCTACTTGGGAACGAAGTGCATCAAGATATGCAGTCATCTGTTAAAAATTATAAGAAAAACAGTGAAGACTCTGAACATAGACTCAATGGAATATAAACTTCATCTTTCAAAGAGGTTTAGTACTTCTTATTTCTTCATAGCATTTTGGATTCAAGCACTAGCCACTAAAATGAAGAGTAACTGCAAACACGATTAAAATGAAAATGGGATGGCTACCGTATTGGGGAAGGCATTAGTTGAATCACCACCATGTGCACAGACGAGAGGAGGATCGTTTATCCAACTGCACTTTCTCAACTGTATCTGCACAAACAAATCATGTGCTCAACAGAAAGCTTCAAATAGAAAGGCGTATTCCTTACCATCCTTACTGCATACACCTTATCATCAACTATGCAAATCATGACAATCTTCAATTATCATCAAATAAAGAATTTGTATCAAACATAGATCATATACTACTTCTGGCCTGTTACGCACTTGAGTAAAAACCAGTGTCAATAAGTGAATAACTTGCCATTTTCTTTACAATCCTACTCGGGTTTTATTATAGGAACAACTATCAACAATAACGGTACATGAATCAGCTCAAAGTCAATTGTTTCCTTGTACCAAATCAGCAGATAGTTCATATGCGGCATAAATATCTGGTGTTTGTATATGCCCTTTGCCACTCAAATAAGCTTAATCTGCACGTGAAACAGCGAGAGCTATACCTATACCCTACACAAACTACAAGCACAGATCATAGACTACTTCAGGCCCGTTACGAATTTATGTCAAACCCCATATCTATAAGTGCATAAGTTCACACACTTTCTTTACTGTCCTGCTCAAATTTCTAACAGGAACGACTAAGAACAACAATGGTACACCCAAAAACAGGGAGGAACAAACAGTATGCTATATGTTAGAGTAACAAACCAGCTCAAAATCACACAGATCAAATCATCAGATAAATAGTTCATATCTGCCACAGAGATCTAAGTCCGTACATGCGTTTTATGATTCAAATTAGCTTGATTGAAACACGATACAGGTAGAGCTAAACCCACAACTCACATAAATTAATTAACGACAAACACACGAACCGGTTTAGCTATTCAAATTAGCTTGATTGGCACATGATACAGCTAGAGCTATACCTATAGCTTACAAAAACTACAAACATAGATCATAGACTACTTCAGGCCCAAATTTATGTCAAAACACGTATCTATAAGTGCATAAGTTCACACTTTCTTTACAATCCTGCTCAAATTTTCAACAGCAACAACTAAGAACAACAATGATACACCCAAAAACAGGGAGGAACAAACAGTATGCATCAAGAGCTACACCCACAACTCACACAAATCACAAATTAGGCGCGCACACACATCGATGTAATGTTAGGGTTGAACAGAAATTAGAGTACCTGATGGAATCGCCTGAGCTTGAAGTGGAAGAAGAGAGGAGGGACGAGGGCGATGAAGGCGAGACATATGAGAAAGCAACGGAAGATTCTGGGAGAAGCCAATCGCCTCAGGAGCAGATTGTTTCGTCTTCGTCGCCACCACCAGGCTGTGCTGCTACTGTCGAGTCTCTGTTGCTGGTTCTGTCGTCCTCTTCCAGATCTACCGGAACCAAACGTCACCATTTTTGTACCCTCTCTCTCTCTCTCTTCGACTCTGTGGTGTGTTGTTGGTTTTGGAGATGCAGATTTTTAGTTTTTTTTTGCGCTTTTTATTTCTCTTTTTTAACTGTAATTGTTGGTTAGGGGACATTTTGGACTCTGAACCGACGTCGAACCGCAAATCCAAACTAGACGTGAAATCTAAAAATTGATAATGGTGATTAATAATTTGGTTTTAATATTAAATTTGAGATGACCTTCAATTTTGGTTTGATTTTCTCAACTCATAACCTGAAGTTAACGGGTAAGAATTGAACTGATTCGTGACCATAATGAACTACGTGAACTGAAGAATGAAAGTCAAGTATATGTTATTTAGCATGTATTATTATTTTGTTTTGTAAATTTTATATTTCGATTGAATTGTAACGGTTGTATTTTAACATTTGATTTTGTTAGTATTTTTTGTAACTGCAAATTTTAAGTTTTTGGCTATGACTCGGGTTTAAATTAGTCTAATTTGGCCGTTAAATCATGCCTAGGTTAGAAAAAACTAAAAATCAACCGGTTTTATTTAGGTAAAAATAAAAATTGAACTGGACAAAAAGCAATCAGAACTGAATTGTTTCCTCCAGTAATTGTTCCATGCATGGTTCAAATAATTGGAGAGTTGAAACATTCGGTTCATTCCATATCATAGCAGATCCAGTTCCATAACAATGTCCCCCATGCTTATAGTTGGTTATTAATAAGAGTATTTATTTTTGAACCCATGATTAACCTCAAATCGAGCACCAAAAATGAATAGTGCTCAGTGTTATAAATATCGCACGACGTTATGATGACGGACGAAGGTCTTCGGGGCCATGGCGGAACCATGACGGATTTCCATTTTTGCACTTTTAATAATTTATTTCATATATTTTTAATAAACTGATTTTTTTAATTAGAAAAAATATATCGAACAAATATATATTATAATATAGCATATGTATTATATACATTTTTTGATTAAATGACTTCAATTAGTTTAAAATATATATATTTGTTTATGTTTCTTTTAATTGAAAAGGCTTTATTAATGAAAAATGTACAAGTAATCAAGTTTTAAATTAAGTTAATAATTATGTATAATGTACATTTATAATTATAACATAATAATATGGCCTAAATGCTAATTGCTAAGCCTAAATCAGAATTAAAAGGAAATTGAGAGACTTTTTAATTGAATTCATTTTTAAGGATGTTGGGAATTAATTGTAATAGATGGGAGAAATAATATTAAACGGTCAATTAAATGGAAAACTGAAAGGTCAAAGGTCGACTACGTATTTATTAGTTTTAATTTAAGATTTTCTTTTGTTTTACATAGTCGAGAATGGAGGAGGGAGTCGCTCCTCGCCGTCTTCACTGCCTTGTTACGCCTTGTCGGCCATGGCTCCGCCAAGCCCGCCACGGCGCTCTCTTCGACCGCCATGACGTTCCATCCGCCTTAAGCGTCATTCTATCGAATATCGTGACAGTATGGTTGATTTCAGTGCCATGACGCCGCCACGGCGGCCGCCATTTACAGCACCGATAGTACTTACAAAGTCAAGAACAGTAAATAATTATTAAGATTTTATTACAATTGTAAGAGAACCATTGAATTATGGTTCATAACGGATTCTTACTAATCACACTCATTTTTAAATATAAAGTAATTGAATTGAAGATTACTTGAATTATATTGGATTTTTGTTACTATTTTAACATTTATAAGCTTAAAATTTTGATTGAGTTATACAAATTTCAATTTTGAATATATTTATAATTCAATATTACATAGAGTAGTTGTACAATTAGTCTTAAAATAATTTTTATATGCCTAATTCAGCTCATAATTTAAACTCAAACCCAACTAGTTCAGTTCGTTAGAACCAAATACTTACATGTGGCCGTGATCATAGATGCCTCAAAGGTTATAATTGATCTATCAAATACCTTTTTTTGCAGGTACGATTCCCAAATTAACTATAACATACTTTATAGAACATTTAGTATATAACATTTGTAGCTCGTATATTAAATAAGGTAATTTTAAACTTAACGTCAGTCGATGTTTTGTTGGAAACTTGTTTGTTCGGTCAATAACATCAACTTCGATTCCCGTTTTCAAAGATTAAATGACATCCAAATTTCATCAAGCTTGTCATAAATAAAATGTATTAAAGTCAGTTACATTTCATGTGAAGACCTTGAGGTCATTCGAAATCGCTAAACGTAAAAAACTCAACCGTTTCATCGATAGATACAATGATAAAAATAAAATGAGTTTGAAAAATCTGAAAATCAAAGACGGCCAATCTAGTCTTTTTATGCTAAACTTAAAATATTTTTAAAGAATGAAAATGAATAAAAATAGAAAGAGAAAGAAACTTCGTCTATGTTTTAGTGACAATTTAAAATTAATTGTAGGTAAGTAAGAAATGTGTCAACTTAGTTGTATTAAATTAAAATTTTTCCTAATATTCCAACGGAAGTAATTATGGGTCGGTACTTTAGACCAAAAACTGCTTCCGAACCGAAAAAACAAAAAATAAGAAATGTGATTAATGATTATGTTTTGTTGTAAATTTGAGAGGATCATTCAATTTTTGTTCAATTATCCTTCTCAAACTTAAACCAACCGGTTAGTTGGTAATAACTTGACTTGTCAGCGTCGCCACGTGTCCACCTCTCGTCAACCCACACACATATTAGTTATTTTTTATTGTTATTTTGTTTGTAAATTCTATGGTTTGATTGAGATATAACAGATAACTCTTAATGTCTAGTTTCCACTACTATTTTTTTAATTATAAATTCAACCTTTTGATTATAAATAGAGATCAAATTCACCTTATAAATCGGAACGAAATAAAAAATAATATAAAAAAGCAACTAGTTCTAATATGGTAGAAACGAAAATCAAACTAGAGAATTATGGTCAGAATCAAACCGTTTTCTAATATAGCATTTCAGGCATGATTCTAATAATTGAGGAATCGGAGCATCAGGTTCGATTCTGACCGGTTCGGGCCGGTTCTGGAACAATGCCCGCCCCAAGAAGTAATCACCTATATTACCAGTGAAAATTACTAAAATGACCTTAGTTTATTAAAATTGCAAAATGTTTTAATTTAATCCAGTATAATTATGATGCCACGTGTCATGACAACCCTCCTCGCTTATATAAAGCCTCCTGCAATTTCAGTTCGTTCGCTCACTATCTCCTTCCCTCCAGAAATTTCCCTCTCTTCTTCGCGAACCGCTCGATCCAGAAACCCTAATCCTCTCCGCTGCTTGCTCTCCGAATCGTGTAGCGATCCTCAGGTGAGTTCATCGATTTTCTGCGTCTCTATCCTACGCACATTGCTAGATTCAGCTCTTGTCTGTGTCAAATTCGAGTTCAGTAGAATCTGAGTTAGGTTTCGATCTCTGTGTATGATCGTTCAGGCATTTTGATTCTCGAGGAAGTAGAAGGTATTGAAGAAGATGGATGAGTATTTGCAGAATATGAAGACTCTTCGTTCTCAAATGAACGGTACAAATCACAATGTCTATGCTATATTTTTATATTTTGAGTGTAGATTTGGAGATAAGCATTTACTCGTGGAAATTATGTAGATGTGGAGGATCAAGCTGCTAAGATCTCAGTTGAAGAGGAAATGCATGTCTCAACCATTCATACTCTGGAAAGTGATATCCTCTCAGGTTCTCTCTATGCATATTACTTGTTTGTTTGATTCTTCTGAATAATTTTATCCGATGCTTGGCTGGTTTTAGGCTGATTCAATATGATTTTTGTCTAGGTTAGGTCAGGCTACATCTCAATTGTTAGGTTTTCTTACACGGACCTCACTTTGTTCACCTTTAATCCTACGTTCTTGGGTTAAATTGGACTGCATTGAGTAAATGGAAACTACTGACTACTGAGTACTGAAAACTTTCAAAGTAAATTGGAAAAAAGTGAGGTCGAGGGACTAAATCATAACAAATTGAAAACATTTTCATTAGTTTTGTTGTTGTTAAAGATTGTGTATATATTAGTTTCAGTGAAACTGGATGTTTATCCTTTATACACTGCCTTGATGTTGTCGTGCATCCAAATTGTATTGAATGTATCATTTATCCGGTGCTTATGATTGTTAGAATGGAATTATCTGTTTATTGTCAAGTCGGGATTCACCTTCATTTTGTCTTAGTTGGTAAAGCAACAGTACTGTTACTTCCATACATTGTTTCATTATATATTTTCCTGGAACTGCAATTGCAGATTGGTTGTTGGTTGTGTCAATTAAATTTTGTGAGGATTTATTTTCTCAGAAGAAATAAAAGCGTGAAGCAAACTAGAAGGCAGATTTCCACACGAGTGATCTTCCATGTGTTTTTGAATAGTTTAATCCAGAACAAAATTAATGTGCAGGAGTCTCTCTTTTAATCATTTCCCGGGAAATTAACCAAGTGAAGTGTAGAGATGAATATAAGATGATAGGAATTTCCCTTATCAAGGCTGATTTTAACGCTGCTAATATTTTGAGTATCTTTTTCCAGCAAAATCTGAAATGAAACGATTCAAAGAAGATACTGATAAAATGATGATGGCAAAGGGTCAGATACTCTCACAGATATTGGCTAAACAGAGGAAGATTGCCTCATTGGAGACTGATTCACACACCCTTAGTCAGGTGATGTGTGTTCGCATGTGACATCTTGAATGAGTATACTTGTTATAGAACCGGAAATGGATATAAAGACATGGTTACTTATAGGGACCAAGAAAATCAGTACAGTGAAAAGATAGTGCATGCTTAAGATTAAACGGTGAACATAAACACCTGCAGTCTAGGATATTTCCCTTCCATACAGCAGTCTCAACTCTCAACCCTTTCTCAGTCTAGACTTATTTTTTCTTCCTTTCTGTATTTTATTTGCAATGCATGGGTATCTAAATAAACAGGTGTTTTATTTTCCATAAACAGCAAAAGAGGGTACATAGTATATCAGTGACATAGTATATCAGTGATATACTAACTGCATGCATGCTTTTCCTGATTTTGTTCCTTTTTTTCTGACAATAGACTCTGGAACTTATTCAACACGAGATATCCAACTTATCTGCAAAGCTTATAGCGAAGAGGTGATTAAATAGTTCAAGTGCAATGAATATACCTAATGATATGACACATGTTGATCTAAATGGTCCTGTGTTAATGTTTATATTACAGAACTTACTATGCAAAGGTCACAGAAGACCTTAATGCCAAGCTACATGAACAACAGGTTTGGCTATTAGAGTCCCCAATTAAACTACTGCTATCTATAAAAAAAACAATCTTGAGTTATTTGTTTGGTGTTATTTTTATCTACTTTCTATAGGAATGGATCAATGCTAACAAAATCAGCGGAGAACAGAGAGAGCAACCATTGGTACTTCCGAATTGCCTCTTTCTTCTTTCCTGATTGTTGAATTATAAATCCTATTTCAAACAAAAATAAGAAAAAAGAGTTACATATAAAGGCAAGAATCGCACTCCACCAACAAGATTGATATTTTAGTATGTAATTCGATATTATAACTCTACATAGTATCAAAGGGAGGTCGACTAGTCTGTGGATTATTAAGATTTATGAAGTTTTGACAAACTTATGATCTTTCTCTGAAGTTGGAGGGTAGTGAAGTGATAAAGAACTTAATGGCTAAGCTGAATCGTGCTGAAGTCAAACTCAATGAGATTACACTGACAAAGTTCAAACTTGTCACGGAAAACACCGAGGTAAGTTACTAGGATTTATAGTATTTCACAGAAAATATGTTTATACACTTATATACATTTGTTAGGTGACATATATAATTCATACTGACTTCTATGTGTTTGAGACTATTAGTTTTTCGAGGGATTATCAACTTCACCGAAATTTACGTTTTGCCTCCTAAATGCATTATTTCAAACTTACCATCCTTACGAACCAATTCTGTTTGATGTGCTGAACCTTATGTGTGGTAAAGCCTCATGGGACTGACAAGTAGCATCTACTAGTTGCCCAAAATCAAATTAGTTTCAGAATCCTTCAATATGCTCTTATAACAAATAAACACAATTAAATGCGTTTCTCAAAGAGTAACAAAAATATCTATTCATGAAAGAGACAAAGACGGAGATGATATTCATGAAAGAATTATCCTTCGCTGTCGCATATTTCATGAACAAGTAACTTCTCGGTTTTCATTCATGAATCTTCTGTTCTTTCATTTCAGATGAAGCAGTGTGTTGAGCAACTGAAGCGCAAGGAAAATGGTTTCAAGGTTAGATTACATGTCATTACAAGACGCAGGTTGGCATGATTGCATACTTATTATATGTCTCTCTCTCACACACGTGATGGCTTAATTCAAAGCTATTGTCAATGTGCGACGAGATTAAGTAGTTAAAGAATTTATTAAACGAGTTAGATGTTCAGTTGGCTCGGCCTCCTCGTATTTGGCGTGATAATGTCGGGTGTTGTCTACTTGTGAACTAATCCAGCCTTTTATGCTTAGACTGGTTATGTGGAAGGTTGATTTTCACTCTGATCAGTTCCTTGTTGTACAGGAAGAGCTGAGAGCGATGGACATAGAGACCTTGGAACAGGAACACAGCGCTCTCTTATCAGACAAAACCGGAGAATCTGAGTTCTTACACTCTCTGCAGGCCCAGATTGAGAAACTCAAGGTGAGAAATAATGGTTTTAAAAATCTCTACAGCCCTCGTTTCATGCATTATGGCCTCTGAATATGGGTAAAGTTCAAGCCCGGACTTGAACGAGTTTATGCAACTAAGTTTGAGTTCAGCTCGAAAGAAAATAAACGAGCTCGAACTCAACTTGCTTTGCTTAATTTTCAGTACGCATATTCATTAAAAACTAAATAAAAATATATAAATCATCATATACTAACTAAGCTAGTTCGAGATTGGCTTGACTCTGTTTGTCTAGTTTCATTATGTATATGTATACATATGTAGTCATGCTCAAGCTCGGCTCGTTTATAAATTGAGCCAAACCTTGAGTTCGAATTTAGCTAGAACTCGATCATAACAAGCATGAACCAATTATTTAATTAATCAAACTCGAGCGGCTCGTAAAAAACTAGACTTGTTTATAGCGTTACTCACAGAGGTGAGGTCCTTGTAGAGAAATATAATGAGCTTGTACAAAGCTCTTATCTAGTGGATACATTATTCTCTTACACATTTATTTATGGAAAACTCTGGCATTTTGCAGGAAATTTCTCATGTGGTGAAGTGTGGCTGTGGAAATGAATACAAGGTGGGAGTGGACATTACACGCATGAACATTGGATAGCTCAAAGAGCAGAAACTTGTCTATCTGGACTGGAGCATACGAGGAACTTCACGTCGACAACCACCGACACGACATTTCCGTTCTTTGAGAACATAATTCTAAAATTTTGAATTTAGAAGAAATTGACAAGACAGAAAAAAAGAGTTTTAAGAACTCAGAGAGATAAATAGAAACTCGTTAGTATTAAACAAATATTAGATATACATATACTCATATATCACATAAATGATACAAAATTACAATATTTTAATATAATAAGATACTTTCAAACAACTTATTTTATTAGTTAAAACAAAAATGAAAAATATAGAATAGAATGGATATAAAAATAAAACTTAAGGTGTAAGAAAATAGTAAAATTAAACTACCGAGAATGAGTTTGAAAACTCGGCCAACTTAAACTCGTGAGTTTCATAACATTGGACTTCTACAACTTAATATACACTCAAAAATATGATACCATTTTCATTAACAGACCTCTAGGACATTCACAACCATCTCCAAAACATCTACATTTGATCATCATCCACTCGTACAATATCACATCTATTTTTCTTATAAAAATTGTCCATTACTATAAAATTACAAATATTAAAGAAAATTCTGCAGACAAGTACTTAACCTATCATAATAACATCACATATTTATTTGACCAAGAAACTGAAGAATAAATCAATGTGCTTTCAAAACAGTTTCAGACATGTCAAGTTCAGGCTGTAGAGAGATATGGATTGAGCTTTTTGAGTCCACGGAGAGGAAAATGGAACCACACACACACACAGTGCTATGACAAAACATAGATTTCTGAAACTAGTTCCAAGTTGCAAACAAAATCAATGTACTTTGTTGCATGAACACAGACACACATCTCTCTTTTTTCTGCATGTATAAATGAAACATTCTTTTACGTGCAGAACTTATCTCATAATACGACTTATCTCATAATACGATCACGTGAAGTGGAGAAGACACTGAGAATCATCACCTCTCATCGCCTGGTTTTGTCGAGAACTTCGATGTATTTCTTCGGGATCCCATAGTGCTCGACCAGATATCTTGCCACGTCATCGATCACTCCTCCTTGAACCAGAACTTCGTGCCCTTTCTTCCCTGAAAAAAGAAAGCGATATTCATAAAAGAGAGCAGTGTTTCTCAGAATCTATAAAACAGAATGACGTTCCTCGGAATGTATAAACCAATGTTCTAAGACTCGGGGTTGGGGAGAACTCGGCGAGGTGAAAAATAAGGAATTTCGAGAACTCTGGGTAATATCGGCAAAACTCATTTCCTATCAAATAAATACTACATATATTCATATATTATTCATATGAAAGACAAAAATAACAATATCTTAGTGAAATAAGATGCTTTCAAACAACTGAATAAGTTAAAACAGAAGCACAAATTATAGAACAATTTAAAAGCATATATAATAAGTAAAAATTTACCAACTTTGATCGAGTTGACCCAGTGAAAACTCGGTAAAACTGAACCACCAATAATGAGTTTTAAAACTCGGCCAACTCAACTTTACCGAGTTCCCAGGGAGAAATCGGGAGTTGAGGAACATTGCCTTAAACCACAGTCGAATTTGAAATAGCATACTGGGTTGGTTCCACGTTACCAAGAGAGCAGTTACATTTCAGTATTTCCCCAAATTGGATGTTTCAATAACCTAAACTGTTTTGTCCATGACATTAGGTAGCCTATCTCTTAGTGACTAGGTATGAATTATGATAGGCAGTGTTCTAAAAAACGCTAGTCGGCAGAGAGGGCTTTATGGGAATTAATTGAGAACTAATTGGAAATTAACTGGATTAAAGGCTTAATAGGGATTAAATGAGGACTAATAGGGGATTAGTCGAACAAGTCGGGGATTTTTAGAGCATTGTTGATATGTAATTATTCCTTGCAACACATAATCACCAAAGAACAATTTCATATGAAGCAAAAAAACGACAGAATCAAAACACGACTAACCCGGTACTTCTGTCACTGACGTGCTCGCAGCACACTTTTTCTGCAACTCCGATGCCAACGCATCGGCATCAATCAAGAATGTCTCGAAACCCGTGAGTTTAGTCACCTTCTTATTACCTTGCCTCCGCTCCGTAAGCATCTGAATGGTTTTCAAAGAACCTTTACGAACAACCGACTCGCTTCCTCTAATCACGAGATGGTGGGCTTGCATGCGGTTTACAAATGTCGATCCTATGTCTTTCTTATGAACTTCGGTAGGGTACATCGTCCCCTTCTTAATGGCTCCCTTGAACAAGGCATCGCATAATATCGCATCCAACACTACAATGGATTTATTTGTGGGTTTGACCAAATTCTCCTTCTCGATGTACTTGAAGACAACATCGGTTGCTTCAGCAGCACTGTAAAGTTTTCTAGAATCAACCCCGACAGACGCGAAAATAGGGTTCACGTGCGTACTTGGTTTATAGATCTCTACCACTTCGAGCATTTTCTGTGATTGACTTTCTTTAGCTCCATGTTCACTTGTCGGTTCAGTTCTCTCTACTGGTCGTTTTTCTGGCCTGAAGGAAGAATATTCCGGATGGTTGCGGTTGACAACATATAGCATCGTTTCTTTTTTGTGTTTATCTTCTTTTACTTGTATCTGTGAAGACAAAAATATGTAAGAGGAAAAAAAATGAAGTTCCATTACACCAAAAATCTCCGGTCTGACATGATGCATCATTCACGCTTAGATATTTAAATAAATAGGTCACATAAACTATATTCATCATGCCATGAAATCTTCAAATCCACCCTTAAGATAAATTACGGAAAAGGACCATTTCAAAAAATGCACTATGGAGAAGAAAAAAATCATGTATCGAATTGCACTAGCTAGTTATTAAGATTCTCTAGTAAGGGTTTATCTGATGATGCTAAGAGCGTTGGGTGTTCCCTGATGCTCCCAATTATATGATTTTTTACATTAAAATCAATACTGACATGATGAGAACGACATTAAATTATTCAACTTATAGGGGAAAGAGAGGAGAGTCAATTTAGAAGCACCAAGTTACGCACCAGTCCTGCTGTCGATTTAGCTTGTAGCCACTTCGACAATTTCTTGAAAGAAGACTTCTTGATATCTAATGTAACGCCTGAAGGCCTACAGGGAAGGACATGGTTTGCCCTGTATAGATGTGAAGACAAAAATCATCAAAATAAGTTCTATGACCGTCGACATGAAATGCAGTAATTAGTCTTGGTAAAAACATGAAAAATGAAACCCCTTGCAAAAGAAAGGAGAAGGACCTCTTACCATAATGTGCTCCCGGGCATGGGAAGATCTTTCTCCTTAACAGTGGTGTGCAAAGCTTGAAGAAAACATTTGTCCAAAAGCATATCAATGTCCTCAGTTGAGAGCACCTGCTTCTCCTCCCCGGTTGATTCATCAACAGATATATCATCGGCTACCTTCAGATCAGCTACACTAGCAGCTATTTGTCCAGAAACATCATTGTTGGCATCGGTCTCTGTTGGTGCTGAAGTGGCATTATCTTCTCCATCAACTGAACCGCCAATATCCTTGTTGCTACCACTGTTCTGTTGATCATTTGAAGCATCACTGACATTCTCACACGAACCAGAAGCTTGAGTAGATGACAAATAAGCTGGATCTTCACACACAATGTCCTCAAAAAAACCTTCATTTGGCACACAATGGCCTCCAGCTGCTGATTCCCTGCAAAACAAAGGGTCCGAAATAGTTACATTCTCAATCATAAAGATGGGTGTAGGGCTGTTCACGGATCGGTTTTGAGTGGGTTTGGTTCGGTTTTGAATCGAACCGATCAATTCAGAATAAATACCGAAACTGAACCAATGAAATTCGGTTTGGTTCGGTTTTGAATATGTCGGTTTTGTATGAATGGAATTTCATGAAACCCTCAGATTTTAGACCGTTTTGATTTATTATTTGACTTACCTGTTTTTTATTGGATTTTCTTTGAACCGGTTTTCATAAGATTATCACATTTTTGGACGGTCTTGAATTATTATTTGACTTATTTATCGTTGGGCCAATATTTTTAGGCCCAATTAATAAATATTGATGGCTTAAAATGAGCCATGTGTCCAAATCGATCGGTTTTCGGTTCGGTTTTGAAACGAATCAAGACGGTTCTATTTGGTTCGGTTATTTTTCGGGTTGGTTTGGTCAGTTCGGTTATTTTGGGGCAGCCCTAGATGGGCGTATCTTATAAACCTTCAAATCAGTTTCCATCCACACATACCAAAGTAAGTCCCGATAATAGTGAGTTATTCTTAAGGCCTTCCCGCGTAAACCAGCTTTCAATGCTTCGGTGCTGCTCATCGTGGTAGTCCCAACCTTAATGAAGATTGATCCATAATTAGCAACTGAAATGATGAAGACCGGGAAATGCATAACAACATGAAAGAAGCTTACTGCAATTGGAGCTGGATTGCCAGGAACTTTTACTGCCCATGTTTCGCCAGCTAAAAATGGTGGCAGACCTTCGGGAGGTACACTTATACCAGGGAACATCAAATCTGCCCCTCCAATGATGTATCGTGAAACCTCACCTCCCTTAAGAAAGAAAGCAGGCAGGAGCTCGGGAACCTTCCAGAGAGCATAAACTGCATTTGAATGAAACCGTTGAAGCTGAGAACTTTGTGATCGTAAAATTAGCTTGCTTGAAAAGGATATACTTCTAATCAAAATTTAGCAAAGCTTTCCAGCTTAATTTAATAATTTTCTCCACTCCTCAAAAGATACAGGTTATATGTCTAGCAATGTTCCTAAATCAACATATCTGGTTTCTGAGTGTCCATTAATCATCCAGAAAAAGAGTTAGGAAACCAACTTTTAGCATTTACACTTGTAACGAAAACTAGAGATCCTGTTGTAATCGACGACATATTGTGCTTTGCACATTTTTACATAGCCATACATCAAAGATAATCGGGAAGTAATGTTGTAAGAGAACATATTCATTTTTAGAACAATGCCACAAGACATAAGTAACATCATACTTAAAACTATTATTAGTATACCTAAACTCGTGAGAGTAATACATGGATATTAACTAGAATAGCCAAGGGAAGCAAGGAAATCGGACAATATTGCTTCCAAAAAAAATTCTTTTATTATTTTGAGAGACAAAACGAAAGTGAGGACATACCTGTTGGGAACACATCTGTGCCTCGCCCATCAATATCAAAGAACATAGGAAAGCCACCTTCCAAGCTATATACATGGACTCGATTTTGAAACTTCGTCAGTGTTAATTCTGCCTGAAACATTGATTTCATTCCCCCAAAACATGTGCTGTGTTAATGGCTATTCAACCTTTTCCCCTTAATTAGTTCTCCAAAGAAAAAACAAATAAACTAAACAAAGCATTACAGCATACCTATATATATTGATAGGCAATAATTCAGGAAATCCCATACTAATCCTAATCTACTTGTCTGTGCCAAAATAGCATACCAATATATTACCTTAAATTATACCAAAAAAGCAACAGAAACATCATTACACTATACCAATAAACTAAACAAAGCATTACAGCATACCAATGTTTTGTGTTCATAGCAGTGCAAGAAAAGAATAACCAAAAACACAATTGATGATGCATAAGCTTTACAATCAATAACAAACTCAAGCAAAAGTGAGAGCATTACAAAAAAATTACATTCAAAGTAATAAAAAAACAACAACAGGCCAATTGAATTGAGCCTAACGATAGATGTCCCTAAGCTCCATACATGTGCTAGAAACTTCCAAACAAAAATCTGAAAGCTTACAACACAGTTACACAGTGATAATCAATCACCACAACTACAATTCAATGATTTCACATTCAATCAGACGAAAAAAAACGATTCAACAATCTCTACAAGACGAATCAAGAACGCGCGAGAGAGAGATAGAGATTCGAGACCTTTGGAGGAAGCAGAGCGTCGAAATCGGCGTCGGAGGCGCGAGGGAACTTGTCCCGGAGAGCTCGCCGGAGCTTTTTCCGGTCGGCTCCGGAGAGCCTCTGCTGTGTCTTCGCCTCCACCGCCTTCTTGAACATCTCTTCGCTTTCTCTGTGGGTCTGTGTGTGTCTCTGTGTGTGTCTCTCGCTCTCTGATTAGAGCCTCTTTTGGGCTCCTGGCGCGAGTTGGGCGGTTCCACTAACCGGGCCTCGGTTGAGCCCAATAAGTATTTGGGCCATCCAATCGAGCCCATTTTAGGCCCATATTAATTGTATATATGTCTCTCTCTCTCTCTTTGATTATGGGCTCTTCTGGTTGATGGTGCAGCTGCTCACGGTTCGGTTCTGAATCGTGATCTGTTTAATTTTAAGAAAATAGAAACCTAATTGATTCGATTCGATTTCAAACATGTTAATTTTTTATTCGGTTTGATTTTTTATGAAATTATCACGTTTTATACAATTTTGACTTATTGGTTTTGGCTGAATTTTCTTTGAACCGGCTTTCATGAATTCTCACATTTCAAGTTGTCTTGATATGTTGTTTGACTTATTATTTTTCTTGGCCCAGTATTTTTTTTTCTCAGTCGGAGTGTGACCTAGTTCACCAAGAAGGGACATGATATATATATGTTCAACAGTCGTTTAAACTAATACTTTGTATTCTATATCTGTCGAAGACCTACCATCAATCCTTGTTTTCTAGAGCTCCAAGAGATAGGTCGTGTTTGCTTGTGGTTGAACGATGCGGGTGACTAGGAATAGTGTTAGGGATGGGGGCGAAGTCCATGAGATATGACACGCCCATGTTCTTTGTACCATTGACATCTCCCCTTAAACGGTTTGCCACCACCAAACTGATTGTTCGGCTTTCAAGTAGAAGACGGTGCCAGATAGGACCAGGGACGAGGCATGGCAACAAAGGGGCGTGAACTACTCCTTACTCAACGAGCTTGAGCCGACTAACAATAACCGAGGAAGAAATTACATTGCCTTCTAACATGAGTCATAATTCATAATTTATTAACTTCTCGTGGATGTCGTCAAACGAGATTGGTGTGTCCTGAGTATTGACACTGTCCACAATTGATTTGTACGAATCATCGAAGTCCCTGCAAAATAATGTTAGTGAGGTCTTCCTGGTGCATTAGAGATCCAATAGAGGTAAGGACATCGACAATGCTCTTGATTGCGTGCATGAACTCATAAATGGAAAGGGCCCCTTTTGTAAATGATTTGAGTTTAGCTTTCAATTGTTTAATGTGACCCTGAGAGGGGCGAGCATAAGTGTTGTGAAGTAAAGTCCATACTTCGTGAGAAAAAACTAGTTTGCATTACTAGAAACACTATTGGAAGGGAAAGTGTACTGAGAAGTATTCTATAGATGAGGCGATCTTGTCGTTTTCAAGATAAGTAATTTATATTCGGTACATGCAATGGTGGTGTGTCTGAGGTGGTTATTGTCTCAAATTTCATTGTGTGGGACTGTGGGAGCCATCAACAAACTAAAATAGATCTAGCCCTCAAGAACATATTGAATTCGCAGCTTCCATGTGATGAAATTTGCAGGGGTCAACTTGATAATATTAGAGAAAATTATGTGGGTGAATAGTTAAGTAGCGTCAAGTGGATTTTGTACGTGGGAAGCATACTCAATAGCCATAGTAGCAAAGAAAACAAATTGGGTCATTGTGGAGATCCATAGCTTATCTTAGGAGGAGCACCCAAGTAAGCCCATATACACATTAGAATCCAAACGACTAACCTAGTGGGTCATTGTTGAATTATATTCACATTAGGGTTAAGACTCATTAGGGTTAGCCTATCTATATTAGGTTTCCTATTCTCATATGTATGAGGGTTACCTATTCCCTCTCTTTCCCTTTCTCTCGCTTACCTTTTCTCTATATATTAGATTCTATAAATATAGGTCTTTTGTATAACACAAACACACAATCAATAATAATTTTTATTATTTCTATCATGGTATCATAGACATAACCGATCATTGGTTAAATCTCTATGAATCTATGACTTTGCCCACTCGTCGATGATTCGTGATTCAGATGGGTGGGCGAGGCAATTCAATCTTAATCTCTAACCTCTCGCTTCCGCAAACAATCAATTCGGCAATCCCATAACCAATCGTATCACCATCGTTCTTCATTGTGAGCTTTTGGTTCTCAACCTCACGCCATCAATCCCATAATCACTCCCAATCTTTCTTAATCACCAAATCAAGCAAACCCATCACCCATAATCACTCGTCCTATCGTCCCATAACATAATCACCACTCATCCCCGATCAACTACTCACAACTCACCCTACCTCATCAACCAACCTCCATCATCCTCGTCGCAAGAACCATCAACGAACACCTAATCAACCAATCACTAACCACTCCCAAACCTTACTGGCCAATCACGTCATCTTCATTAAACTAACACCTTCAACAACTCACAACCAAGCTCATCCCAACCAATCGAAACCAGCAAGCCATCAAAGTATTTGATCACCTCAAGCAACAATTATCGTCGACCATCAACCCAACCTCGCAGCAGCAGCCTCGATTGCACCGTCTCCTCCCGCAGCAACCGTAGCAAATTGACGCTCAGCCCATCTTGGACCACGCTCGAACCTCATCATCGACATCATTCTCTGGCTCACCAACTCTTCTTATCACCATTCAATCGTCGTACTGATGTGGGCCATTTGTATTCCTTTCCGGACCCAAATAACCCCATCTTAGCGCGTTTTTCACCTTGTTTTCGGTCACATTAGGGCCATTATTTTGATATTTTTGATCCTCGGTAGAATTTTGACCTTTGTAGGTATTGGAGTGGATTTGGAGCGAGTTCGGGACGATGCACAAGATGGCTTGCAACCCAAGCAACTGGAGAAGTCAAGAAA
>JAYMTP010001693.1:0-22698 GCA_036897365.1 Geranium brycei
ATCTGCAGATTCTACAAAACCTGAAAATGCAAAAAGAACCTACCTATATTATACATATGATTTACAATAATGTCATGCCAAGAAAAAGAATCACTTCATTTCAATTACAAATCACAGACATGGACACGTTGTTGTTTGAAGATCTGCATCAGTAATAAACTACCGGGAGCAGCGACAGCGGGGCCTCCTCGCCTCCCCAGAGAGAGCTGGTTCGCTTTTTTTCTGGGAAATTTGTCTGATTTGGTGTAGTTTGAGAATCTTTGTCCATCAATTTGAGATAGTGATGAGTGATGCTAATTAGTTGTAATGAGTTAAATCTATGGTTTTGATGAGATTCAAAATTTGATTTCACTTGTTTTGGCCATATTCTGCAATTAGACATCATTTGAGACATCTGCAACAGATGCTCCAAGTACACAATAAAGAGTATGAAGAACACATAAGAGTGGGAAGAGATTGGCTTACAATTTATTTATTTTAGTGTTTTTTGTTAAATTATTGGGAATTTTTGTCAAAAAGAAATACAAAAACATTAAAAGACTTAAGAAGAGAGGTTAAAGAAAATGGTTGAAGAGGTAATGAGAGAGATAAGAAAGGGAGGAGAGAAAAGAGTCAATTGGCATAGTTTGAAAATTAGAAGTATATTTAGGGGCAGTTTAGTTTTTTCAATTGTAAGGATATTTTTTTAATTATTATTTATTTAATAAAATTTATTTGAACCGATCAGACCGATTTTGAACCGGTCATATTTTAAAACAAAACAATTGAGGGCATTTTAGACTTTTTAACAGACCAAATCAGTTAGATTGAACAAAAGTTGGGTTAAATGTCGTTTATTTCATCTTTGGGTATTCCAAATAAAAATTTTGAAGTTGGGGTATTTATTTTGAAACGTGACATAGTTGGGTGTAGCCAACTGTCATTACCCCTTAAACATATATATTATTTATTAAAATCAAAATGAATGATATTTAATCATTTTTAATTTTAAACTTGTCAATAAATTTGAAGTTCAAACGTAAAACTGAAATAGATGAATGAATGGGGTTTAACTTTTTATTTGTTGTTTATTAACCCAAATTTTGAACCAAAGTTAATTAGGTGGACTAAATAAAACCGAATTAGATCGAACAATACCGAAATTAATTGATTTAAGTTGGAGTAGACCGTGATTAATTGATTTGGACCGGAGTATACCAGAATCAATTTGAATTTTGCTAGATCAACTGAGTTTGACCGATATTTTCATCGATATCGGCCGGTCGCGAGAATATCCATAACACTGTATACTTATACCTAAATGCAAAAATAGTTCCGATATGTGTACATGACTGTAATTATTTTTTATTTAAATTTGAACGGTCATTTAATATGAATGTTACAAGTTTTAATATAGTCATAATATGTGTTATTAAGAGATCATTACTTTGATAATTATGCCTCATAATTCTCTCAATTGTAACAATTTTTTTTATTATTATAAATAGAGACTAATGGTATGAGATTGATACATAAAATCATTTTTGTTTATTTATTTTAATTTTTTGATACAATGGTATTTTTCGTCATTTCACAAAAATTAACAGAATTTTTAAAATAGTTAACGAAAATAGTTTAAAAGACTTCATAAGTTGATTTTAAAGTTAAAGAGAGTTAAGTGAAACTCAACTATGATTAAAAAGTGTTACTAAAATTTTTCATATCCTTAATTAACAGAGGTTGTTGCTCCGAGGCAGATACGACATGTCGTTTTACAAATTCTGTTGGCCTGTGCGCGAGATCTAGTTCCCTGATCAATACCACACGTCGCTATATCAATGATGTGGAATCTGAAAAACGACACATCGTTTTATCAGAACAAAAAACGACCGCCGTCTCCGAGACCCATGAAATCAAACTAGGTGCTCCGTCCGTTGACCTCGGTCTCACTAAAAATGGTCTCATACAGACCAAACCCACTTCTCTCCTCTTCTTCAACCTCGCTCCTCAGACCTTCCCAAGACCTCGCTCGCCTCCGCAGACCCAGAATTGCTCGTAAAGGACCCATTTTTAGGGCCTCAGCTTCCTCCAATCCAAATGGGTCCGGCGGGTCTGACCAGTCCTGGTCCGAATTGGGCGAGACTCTGAAGGAGGGAACTGGGTTTGACCCGGTTCAGGTTGTGGAGCGAGTTAGGGACGAGTTGACCCTTTTCAGCTCCGAGTTTGTGGGTTGGAGTCAGTGGCTCTGTTGGAAGGTAACATTTTGTTTGATTTGCTGAGAAGTGTAGGAAAAAAAATGCAGAGAATTGGGGAAATGTGGTTGATTTTGGACTGTCATGGCTTGGACTAATTGGTTTAGGAGTTCCAATTGTGCTTGATGGCCTTTTGCATGATATTCAATAGGGGAAAAATTGTATCTTCTCTGATTATTTGGATTTCGAAAATGTCTCTTAGTCTTGGTTAAGTTTTTGGAATCAACTGCACTGTTGGAAGGTAACGTTTTGATTGTTTTGCTGAGAAAGTGTAGGAAAAGAAAATACAGAGAATTGGGGAAATGGGAAATGTGGGAATGTGGTTGATTTTGGATTGTCATGGCTTGAACTAATTGGTTTAGGAGTTTCAGTTATGCTTAATGGCCTTTTTTCATGATATTCAATAGGGAAAAATTGCATCTTCTCCGATTATTTGGATTTCGAAAATGTCTCTTAGTCTTTGTTAAGATTTTGGAATCAGTGGCACTGTTGGAAGGTAATGTTTTGATTGTCTTGCTGAGAAAGTGTAGGAAAAGAAAATACAATGAAATGGGAAAATGTGGTTGATTTTGTATTGTTGTGGCTTGAACTAATTGGTTTAGGAGTTTCAATTGTGTTTCATAGCTGTTTCATGATACTCAATAGGGAAATATTGCATCTTCTCCGATTTTTTGGATTTTGAAAATGTCTCTTAGTTAAGTTTAGAGTTTGCAAGCTTGCACTGTCCAACTTGGAAGGTAACATTGGTTCGTTTAGCTGATAAAGTGTAGGAAAAGAAAATACAATGAAATGGGAAAATGTAAGAAATTGGTTGATTTGTATCATCATGGATTGAACTAATTGGTTTAGGAGTTTCAGTTGTGCTTCATAGCTGTTTCATGATACTCAATAGGGAAAATTTGCATCTTCTCTGTTTTTTCCCGAAAATGCCTCTTAGTGCATAGTCTGAAATGGGATTTTATATTTTTGTAAGTGTTTCCAAAAAATTTAGTCACATTGAGTTTTTGTTGTTTCCAGGATCTCAAGAATTGGGACCCAAAAAGATTTGGTGCTTTGGTTGTGTACACTTTAGTTTTGATGATTTCTTTTAGTGGAGTATACATAGCAGTTCGAGCTTCTCTGATTGATCGTCAAAGGAAAGGATTAACAGAGGCTTATATGGAGGCGTTAGTTCCGGATCCATCGCCTGATAATGTTAGAAGGCATGTACATTTTTAATTTTAGAGTAAAATAATTTATATAGATTGACGTCTTTTCAAATAGCTACGAATTTGGTCTGGAGGCCTGTTGACTTTTATGTTGATGGTCGTTTGACTTTGCTTGTGATTCTAGGTTCAAAAAGGGGATACGGAGGACCTCAACACCTCAAGGCCTAAAATGGAAGAAGGAAAAGTCGGGGATCTCAGGTTGGTGTGTATGAACGGAACACTATTCATATATTGGTCTAAGTTTGAATTTGTTCTGCTCATACTTTGGTTTAGTTTATATAATTGTTTTTCAGGTGAAGTTAAAGGAAATAGAGGGACATTGCGTGAGAGATGGTGGCTATATCGTCCAAAATTCCTTTACTCCTATTTTTTACAAAAACTTGATTCCTCCGAGGTAAGCATTGGTTTTCCTTTGCATTTTTTTTTGTTTGAAGATTATTTTGTGAAATTCTTACCCTCTTCTTTAATGTTATCCATGTCCTAGGGATTGCAAAAAATGACGATCCTTACTGCATATTCGATAAATTTTCAGCGAACAGATAGACTTAAGCATGAATAAATTTAAGAATCTGCTGTTCAAAGTATAAAGTTTTGTTTGAAGATAATTTTGTTAAATTCTTACCCTCTTCTTTACGATTATCCATGTCCTAGGGATTGTAAAAAATGGCGATCTTGACTGCTCATGAGAGAAAATTTCAACTAACAATGTGATAAAAATTGAAACATGAACTGCTCTATTTTTCATTTCTGTCTCCGGAGATCTCATTCTCTTTGTATTCGTGTTGTGGCTGGTAATATTTGCTCTGTGTTCCGACTGAAAATATTTTTGCACAGGTTGCTGCAGTTGTATTTTCGGAGGACCTGAAACGATTATACATAACAATGAAAGAAGGTTTTCCGTTAGAATATATTGTAAGCAACATTATTTTTCTGCTACAACAAAATTTTATAGTCGACTAGAATTCACAACAATCTGATACTGATATTTGGCAGGTCGATGTTCCTTCTGATCCATCCTTGTTTGATATCATCGCTAGTTCTGGTGTTGAAGTAGATTTTCTTCAGAAGCGGCAAATCCATTATTTAATGAAAGCCGTTATTGCATTGGTGCCCGGCCTACTACTTCTGTCCCTCATTCACAGAATGCACAATCGGTTTAGCGATATGGCTTACGCTGAAAACTTGATCATGGTAAGTTTATAGCTATTCATTTCCAAAAAAAATGTTTCTGATTAATTTTGTTCTTCTCCGGTGTTCAGCCGGTTGGAGATGTTTGCGAAATGAAATCGATGAGTGAAGAAGTTGTATTGGGAGGTGACGTTTGGGATCTTGTTGACGAGCTGATGTCATATATGAGAAACCCCGGGAAATACTACGACCGAGAAGTGCCATTTGTTCGGGTAACCTATAAAACGACCCTCTTGAAGATGTGATCTGAAATTTTAATTGCAAGTGATGTAATTTGGGATAAACCCTTTAACGATTATGTTCTGTTAGGGAGTTCTTCTTTGTGGACGTCCTGGAACGGGAAAGACACTTTTTGCCAGGACGCTTTCAAAGAACAGTGGCTTACCCTTTGTTTACGCTTCTGGCGTCGAGATCACGAGTGGAGCCGATGGCGCAACGAAGATCAATGAGTTGTTTCATACCGGCACGAGAAATGTAAGCACCTTTTTAAATATCACAACTCGGTTTCCTCGGCAACGGCAAAATTTCCTTTACAACTCTTGTGTAAGTAAAATTTTAACGTCTCACATACCCGTGCAGGCTCCTTCTTTTGTATTTATAGATGATATCGACGCCATCGCTGGGAAGCATAATAAGAATAACATGAAAATAAAGTCGGTTTTCACTTCTCTACTCAACCAACTCGATGGAGAGTAAGTTCAACCAAAATTACTGATTTTTTTTAATGCCAGTTACCGTAACTTCCATACAAATGCAAGTTTCAACGCTTCAATGCCCATTTCGTGCACAGGAAGGTGAAAGCTGGCTCTGGTCATTTTTCTGTCAAACAAGCGGTGATATTCGTCTGCGCTACCAATATGCCAGAGGAATTGGACCCCGAATTTGTTCGTGCTATTGACCGTCATGTCAAGATTGGTCTGCCCAATGAAAAGCAACGTGTGCAGATTTTTTCTCTGTACAGTGCAGGAACTCAATTTGCAGAAGGTGTGGACTTTGGGAAGGTAGGTTGTTATACATAATACACAACACTAATATTTAGGGTATTCGATAAAACTAAGACAAGAAATCATGAAATTACTAGTATTGAGGAATGTGGAATATAGTTTTCTAAAAGAAACCGTAAGGTAATCTACTTTGTCTCCTCTTCCTTTTCCCTCTACAGCTTGTCTTCCGCACTATTGGTTATTCTGGCGCAGATATCCAAAACCTTGTTAATGAAGCAGCAATTATGTCGGTAAGTCAAGCCTTCATTTTCTTATCAGACCAAATTATATATATGATGTAGCTACAAGTAATACTCTTATCTCCCCAAAATAATAGTTCAGTTTGATTATATCCGAGAGTTAAGAATTCAACTTTTATTGTTCGACTTTCCATCATTTATCATTATTAAATTCTTCGTTCTAAATTAATATCAAAGTGTGGCACGAAGGTATCCTGTAATATGAGCTTGTTTCTTTTAGCTAAGGGATGTTCTCTACGCTTTATTGCATCTCCTTGCAGGTAAGGAAAGGGCGTTCAAAGATCCACCAGGAGGACATTGTTGACGTATTGGACAAGCAATTACTTGAGGGCATGGGTGCACTTCTCACTGAAGACGAACAACAGAAAGTTATAGCAAGCGTATGTATCTCCCACACTTTTTTCTTCTTGCACTATTTTCATTGGTTTAATTTATTTATACAACAGGCGCCTCTAGAGAAGAAGAGACTGCTCGCTGTCCACGAAGCTGGCCACATTGTGCTAGCGCACCTTTTTCCTCGGTTTGACCAGCACGCATTTTCTCAGCTCCTTCCCGGTGGCCAGGTTCACGATTTAGCTTATCAATACTAATCTTGCTAAATGTATTCGTTGTAACGATTTTCTACTTATTCGTGAATCAGGAAACTGCAATATCGGTGTTTTATCCCCGTGAAGATATGCTAGACCTGCCTCACACGCCCGTTGGCTACATGGAGATGCAAATGGTGGTAGCTCATGGCGGGCGTTGCGCTGAACGCATTGTGTTTGGTGACATAACCGACGGAGGAACTCACGATCTCATCAAAATTACAAGTGTAAGCACCTTTTTTTTCTCTCCACGTTGATTTTGTAAGACGAACAATATGTATCCCGTCTGTCTATCTCTTTCAGATCGCACGAGAGCTGGTAATTCTGCATTCCCCGTTATGTCAGCGGGGCGATCATGGCGTTGTTCCTTCCAACATGACGCCTGAAGTGTCTGAGCTATTTACTCGAGAGTTGACAAGGGTAAACAGTAAACATAATCATAACGGGAAATTTTCTTGTCTTACATGCAAATTAGGATTCTTTCTGAAATAGTGATTTTTCTTACAGTACATTGAAGAAACTGAGGAACTTGCTATGAATGGTTTGAGAGATAACATGCTTATACTGCACATGATTGCAGCGGAATTATTAGAAAACTCGAAAATCACTGGATCGGTAATTTTTCACGCTCACTTCATCTTCGGCGTCTTCATGGTGATTTTGACCTCTCTGATCCGTCATTATTTCTTTCTTCAGGAAGTTATCGAGAAACTGAAGGGAATGTCTCCGATCATGTTTGACGATTTTGTAGAGGTAACTCTTACAAACCTGAGCTGCATAATTTTTTTTCTTCCGAAGATTCATTGTGTAGGGTTTGTGCTTTTCGGGTTTTTTAGATGAGCTTTCGTTTTGTTTTTTTTTTATCAGCAAAAAGACGATATTATTAAAGAAAATGGGAAAGAGAAATCGATTCCCAAGATAGGAAAATAAAACTCAAGAGAAACAGTACAAAGGAGAAAATAGAATCACCATACAAGAATGGGACAAGAAAAAGAGGAAGAAGGTCGTATTATAGTCGATTGCAAAGAAGTTAGCGGAGCTTAGCTGGAAGGGAGTGACAACGATCATCGGAGGAGGCGATTCTGCTGCCGCCCTGGAGAAGGTTGGAGTCGCCTCCGCGATGAGCCACTCATCAACTGGAGGCGGCGCCGGCCTATAATGTATAAGGTTTGGTTTTGTGTTTTGTTGTCCGAAAATGTTTGGAGGAAATGATGGTCCCTGGTAAAATTGTGTTCTTGTGGTATATAAATAGGTTTTTGAGTCCATTTGCTTGTATGTATTTGAATTTGAGAGAGATATAATATCTTCGATCTGAAGGTTAGGAGACGTGATCACTAAATTTATTTCTAATTCATTTGTTGTCGTCATGAAAAGACATAATATCTTAAATTATGCAAGAATTTGGTATCTCCAATCTGATGGAAAAATTTCTTAAATCTGATATAAAAGATAAAATCACTGAATTTGTTACATACTCGTTGTACTGCTACCTCGAATTGTCGAATGTAATTGGGTTAAAACTCACTTTATATCATTCCATTTGCTATATATGATATTAACTCGAATGTGGTAGAATGACAAAACGTCATGTTTGTTAGGAGTCAAATTATGTTAAAACAATTTCAGAATTAATATGAAACGTGGCGAAATTCAAAATTCACGATTATGGTCAAACAAATAATTCCCCATTTTTAAAGTGCAAGAGCAATTTGGTCTTAAATGCAAATAAAAAATTATTTCAGTTTCGTTTTTGAGTAACAGTGTTCCACAAGTCTCATTGGATGAGCTCGTAAAAAATGGTATTTTAAATATCAGTCAAATATTAATACAATATATGTTTTAACCATAATTTTAATATAATTATAATTTATGTAGTTGAATGATTAAATTAGATTTTTGAATACGCAGGTGATAAATTGAAGGGTAGCTCCATTTTTCTTTAAACCTTATGTCTGGTGTACAATCTAAAGTCTATTGCTTTTAAACTTCGGGTAATTATAAGTAACTCTATTCGTTCAAACCTTGTTCTAACTTCAGTCTATTCAACTTTAAAACTTTTTTATCGATATTTCAAGAATTTTTTAGCAACAATTATAGTAATTTATGTTAAATATAACGGAAGTGATTTGTAACAAGTCTAAAATGCCTTGAATATATCCAATTTAAAATCATGCTAGTTTGACTAGTTTAGATGTGGTATGACCGGTTCAAATTTAAAATTGGTTTACTTTTATTTAATAAATAATCATTACAAAAAATGTAGTGCTACGTCTCCCGAACACGCTTTAAAAAAATCAGCACGATCCAACGGTGGATCGACCTCCGATCGAACTCTTGAACTTGACTAGCCGGACTCGAAAACAACAGAAATTTCTGCCCGTTTTTCTCCCTCTTATTCTCTTGAATTGGACAATTTTCTTCTCATATTCTCATATTTTTCTCTTTATTGCCTCTCTTTTATAGTAGAACAATTAGATGTGGGATACTAACCAGATGAGTTTTGGGCTTTCATTAAAGGCCCAACAAAACGTATGTGTCGGATGTATCAACATGTCTTTTCTCAAAGAAAATGTGATAAAATCTAAAACTATACAAATACTAAGATTTAAGGTAAAACTAATTGTATGTATTAAAACATAATTTAATTTAATAAAAAAACTTAAAATTATCCATATACTAGTATAATTAACCACACTCAACTTTTAACTTACTCACCATTTTTAATTTTAGGGATAATGATACTTTGTTACACCTAACTACAGTGAAATGACATTTTCATACCCTAACTATTTTTCTCTCTTTTTAAGTACCTTGACAATTTTTTTATGACAATTTACCTCTAAAATGTCTAAAATACCTAAACTATCATTGGTTTGAGAAATCATAAATTGAATTGGTTCAATTTTGTTTATCTCTGGTTCAATTTGGTTTATATTTAAGATGCAATTAAAATTATGCCCCCAAATCTAAAATTCAAATCTGGTTTGATAAATCAAATTGGACCAATCATATTCTGATTTCTTAAACCAGGGGTATTTTAGTCATTTTAGCATAAGTTGTCACAAAAAAATTGTGATGGTACTAAAAAAGAGATAAAAATAGTTAGGGTATGAAAATGTCATTTCGCTGTAGTTAGGTGTAACAAAGTGTCATTATCCCTAATTTTTATAGATTGTGTCGAGTTCTAGAACTAATTCAATCTCGATATATATGCATGTATTATTAGTTAATTAATTATTAAATGAGCCGCTCGCGAACCTTAAAAGACCAGCTCAATTATAACAAACTCAAACTGTATATATAACGAATCGAGCTCGAGCGGCTCGTTATAAATTCCGCTCATTTACTGCTAAATAATTGCTCACGTCATCAACACGATAATTTTATTCTAATAAATAATCTTTTAAAACATATTTTCAAGCCCAAAACCACTAGGAAGCCCATAGTTTGAGAAGTGTGGGCCACAGCCCACAGAATAGCCCCTCGCCCAAGAAAATAATGTTGAGCCCAAAGAAAAATGTGCTCATTTTGGAATGTCGGCCCCACTACGCATCACGCTCACGTTAGCACGACCCACCCTATCATGCGCGTTCTCCCCCTTTAAGTTCCTCCACTGGTCTCTCTCTCTCTCTATATCGTTCTCTTCACAATTTTTGATTCGCCGCCGAAAAATCCAATCTTTCACTTGTAAGCTCCGCCGATTTCATCGCCAAATGTGTACTTACACCCATATATGTATAGATTTGTGACTTTTTGTGTGTTGATTTTGATTTGAAGGTTCTGCGATGGCCACGAAGAGGAGTGTTGGTACACTGAAGGAGGCTGATTTGAAGGGTAAGAGAGTGTTCGTGAGAGTCGATCTCAATGTTCCTCTGGATGAGAGCTGCAAGATCACCGATGATACCAGGATTCGAGCTGCAGTGCCCACGATCAAGTACTTGATGGGTCATGGTGCTAAGGTCATCCTCACCAGCCATCTGGTATGTTGAGATCTGGATCGTGCTTTTTTATGTTTGTTTTTGATGTTTTGGGAGATGGGTAGCTGGTTTTTGATGATTTTGTTTCTGGGTTTGGGTTGATGTTGTAGATTCATGTGAAATGTGGTGGTGCATGCTGATTTTTCAATTATTAGTGATTGTTTTTGTTTTTAGGAGTTGTGTAGTTTGATCTGTGGAATATTTTGTCGATTGGTTTCAATTATTTCATGTGTTCCATAGTTTTGTTTGACGGGCATAGATGTGAGAATTCAGATTTGCTTTATTGTTATGCGTTTGGAAAAATAGTAATGGATTTTTGGAGGATTTTTGGTTTGATTGTTTGAGATCAATATGAGTTTCTATTTATGTTTTATATGCCTTATTTTTTTATATATTTTTGCCTTTTTTATGTACTCTGTGGTATTGTTTGATGGGCATAAAACTACATGTGTGAATTTATATTTGCTTCATTGTTATATGTTTGGAAAAATAGTAATGGATTTGTGGAGGATTTTTTGGTTTGATTGTTTGAGATCAATATGAATTTCTATTTATGTTGTATACGCTTGTTCTTACTACTTTGCTTGATTTTACTTTTGTTTCCAACAATTTTTTCAGCTGGAATATTATCAGTTCCTTAGTTGTATTTATAAATGCCCTTCTGCTCGGTTTTGAACTTGTATCTGGCTGTGTATTTCTTATAACTTCTATCTGTTATGCTATTGCTTTGGTTGATCACTCGATTTAGGTTTATGTAAGCTCTTACCTTATAGCCATGTTGTTCAGCTGTCACCTGGTTTTCGAGTCATTTATGTCCTGAATATTTGCTAGAACTTCTATCTGTTATGTAATTGCTCTGGTTGATTACTTGATTTAAAGGTTAGCTGAGGTTCCCGTTGGGTATATGGAATGATATTTTGCATTTATGAGACATTGACGTTGGATAGATGTTGCTATGCATTTGTGTCATCTTCATGTATAATTTTTTAGTATCATTTGTTCTAACACGTTGACACGAAATATTTGGGTTTTCAGGGACGCCCGAAAGGTGTCACGCCCAAGTACAGCCTGAAGCCTCTCGTGCCAAGGCTCTCTGAACTCCTCGGAGTAGAGGTTTGTCCCGCCTCTTTAATTTTTCCCAACTAGTTAGATGAATTGCATTTCTGTTGCTCTCTATTCATGTGAGCTGTCCTCATTCGCTTTTCAATATACTCCTTTAATAGGTTAAGATGGCAAATGACTGCATCGGTGAGGAAGTCGAGAAACTCGTTGCTGAAATTCAGGAAGGAGGCGTCCTACTTCTCGAAAATGTTAGGTTCTACAAGGAGGAAGAGAAGAACGACCCGGAATTCGCAAAGAAGTTGGCTTCTCTGGCTGATGTCTATGTGAATGATGCATTCGGCACTGCTCATAGGGCTCACGCCTCGACAGAAGGAGTCGCAAAGTACTTGAAGCCTTCTGTTGCCGGCTTCCTTATGCAGAAGGTATGATGTTTCCAATTTCTGCTTCAAATTCCCTTGATTGTGTCACGCCTAAAGTTTTTTATTTCTGTTTCTTATATTCTTATATTTAAATTGGAGGAACCCTCACTTTTTTTTTTCACTTTGGAGCACATATTTAACCATATATTTTTTCAGTCATGTCAATTGTAATTACAAGTCATTATATAAGCTTAGTATTAGATGAAATCGAAGGATTCTACTATTACATTTAATATCCTCCTATTTTCTTCAACGGGTTTCTCATAAATGTCCGGTATCTTAACTTGGCGTCTGATTCAGGAACTTGACTATCTCGTTGGAGCTGTGTCAAACCCCAAGAGGCCATTTGCTGCGATTGTTGGTGGCTCAAAAGTATCATCCAAGATCGGGGTGATAGAGTCCCTCTTGGGAAGCGTCAACGTCCTCTTGTTGGGCGGGGGCATGATCTTCACCTTCTACAAGGCCAAGGGCTACTCGGTCGGATCATCCCTCGTGGAGGCAGACAAGCTTGACCTCGCAACCTCCCTCATGGAGAAGGCCAAGGCCAAAGGAGTGTCTCTACTGCTACCTACCGACGTTGTCATTGCTGATAAGTTCTCCGCTGATGCTAACAGCAAGGTTTGCTCTATTGCTTTACTGTCCTAATGTGATTGCCGTCTAAATGAAGATTAGGCTTCTTAAAATGTATGGTGTTTTTGCAGACTGTTCCGGCTACTAGTATCCCGGATGGCTGGATGGGATTAGATATTGGTCCCGACTCCATCAAAACCTTCAGCGATTCTTTGGATTCTACACAGACCGTCATCTGGAACGGGCCAATGGGTGTGTTTGAATTCGAGAAGTTTGCAGCAGGAACTGAGGTAATGTGTCGCATTTGCTATTCCATTAACTACATATTCCTTGTGTAACAAACATGAGGCCGATGGTTCCAATCCCCATGCCGACAGTGTTGTTATTTACACTATTACGGAAAGAAAAAATCAACCCGTGTTCTAAAAATCCCCAACTAGGCCGATTAATACCCAAATAATTTCTTATTAGTTCATTAATTTCCCGACTAATCCCTAGAGGCTCAATCTGCCCGATTAGCGCCTAGCGTTTTTCAGAACACTGTCATTAACTATGCATTGACGATTATGCTTTGGCCAATTAATTCCAGAGGCCCTATCTGCCCGACTAAGTGTTCTTAAAATCCCCGACTTGCGATTAGTCCCTGAATAATGGTCTATAATTTCCGATTAATCGCTGATTGGTCCCCAAAAGGCCCTCTGTGCCCCCTAAGTGTTTTATAACACTGTCATCAACTACGTACTCTTTATGCATTGTCGGATTATGGTTTCAGCCATTGTTAACGGAGATTAGGTCTAATTTTGTAGGCGATAGCTAAGAAGCTGGCTGAGCTGAGCGGGAAGGGAGTGACGACTATCATTGGAGGAGGCGACTCAGTTGCAGCCGTGGAGAAGGTAGGGCTCGCGGACAAGATGAGCCACATCTCCACCGGAGGTGGCGCCAGCTTGGAGCTTCTGGAGGGGAAGCCGCTCCCTGGAGTGCTCGCCCTCGACGATGCATAGCTCCGTTTCGTTCGGGGTTCACTCTAGTACTTATGAGTATTGTTAGCATGACATTGTTAACTAAGTTTTGTTCAGAAAACTTCTCTTCATGTGTGTGCATGAATGATCTTTTGCTGTTAATGCTGGTTTAGGATTAGCTTTGAATAAGTGGACGTCAGTTTTTTGATGCAATGAAATGAGTTTTATCTGATTATATTCTTATAAGAAATATTTTGGATATTAAATGTCATTTGTTTTAGTGACTGAATTTTCTTTATTTTGTTTTGCAATCACATGTAGAAATGTCAATGATAACCAGTCAATGCTGTAAAAAACGGTAGCTGCTAATTGATTGGAAATTAATTGGAGGATTAATTTAAAATTATAGAGGATTAAGTCATGAATTTTGTACAGCATTGATACCAGTGTTTAATAAAATAGGTGGATATGGTTCAGTTTTAAAACTTAATTGTATATTTTATAGTAAACCGATTAATTGCAATTCAGTTATAGTTCTTACAGACCGAACCAAAATGACCTATAACTAACTATAAAATATAAATTTTGATTTTAACCATAAGTTTAACCGTAGTATATAACTTAGTATTACATACAAATTTTGAATGTTTTATTTCATAATGTTAAACTTTGACCAAAAACCAAACTCAAACCGAAAACTAGATCGAAGCGAAAAAAATTACAATTAATTAGTCTGAAAAAGAAAGGGTCTATGAAGGAACAGGAAGATAGCAATTTCATTTCAGTATAGAATCCATCAAAAGCTATGTTCTGTTCTGGTTTTGATTATTTCTCAGAGACAACATTCCAAAAGAAACACAAATAAAAGTTCCAAGGGTTTTCGTGACAATTGCAGATACAACCTTCACTTCTGACAGAAAACGGCACAAACCCGTCAAAGAGTGTCTCGTCGGAATAAACAAACTCAAGACGACGCTTCAACTGGTGCATCGGGATGTCCTCCCCATTCAGTCCAGGATCCGTCGTAGACTGCTACATCAGTCTTCCCGAGCCGATGAAGACCCTGGAAGATACAAAGCACGATGATTATTAACCAAAATTTCGCTACAGAACTATTCCTGGTTCCTTGATTCTTCAGCTAAACAAGACGGGTGGCATAATCATAAATATGTGTTCAAAAAAGGGCGTACCAAGGCAAGAATGCAGGCGGTTACCCCCGTGCCGCATGAAGCTACAACGGGACTTTCCAAGGAAATTTCTGCAAAAGAACACGCAGACATTAAACAAACTTTAAAATTTAAATCCCGTGCTCAGAAATAACGGGTTGTGACCTGCGATAGATCTCTCTCTGCTTAGCATGATCAGGCTGTCTCTGGGCTAAGGGGTTGAAAATATCTATGAAAGGGTTGAAGCCATTTTTTCATTTCAAATCCTATTCTCTGCACTTCTACACTTATTTTATTATGCAATGTTGCAAATTATTCTAGGACCGGTTCTTTACAAAATGGGATTTTCAGTGTGAGAGTGAGGTGTTTACGGGATAAATTAATTGATTAATGCGCGTAGAAGTCGATCAATAATTGCATTCAGGCCCAAGGACAGGAAAAGGAGAAATCGACAAAAAATAAACAGATTCAAAATAATATTAGTAATAAAAAAAAGTGCATGGGGCATTCAATCCAAAATTGAATATGGCAAATAAGATGAGAAAATATCCTTACCCGCTTCATCGAATTTTTTCTTGAGTTCATCGGGTGGTAAGAGAGACTGTGAACTGTCCAAAACCTGCAAAGAAAAATCCATACACCATCGTCAATTAATTATCCGACTTAACTATTCTCTATTTCATTATAATATTATAAGGCAAGGTTTAGTTCGTGTAAAATAACTTCTCAAATGATACTTTCCAAAATTAATCTTAATACCGATAAATAATTCAAATGACATTTTCCTACTGCATCCTATTTTAGGATTAGTTTAAATACATTCTAAATTAACAAAATATGTGAATATAAATATGCAAAGTATGTGATGATGAAAGTATCGTATAGTCGCCAACCCTTTTACCTGGGGAAAAGGAATGCACTTGCTGCCCGGCACGTGACCACTTCTAATTCCCTTTCTCGGTTCTGCTGCAGCGCCATCGAACCTGCAATATCATGGGGGTGTTAATTTTTTCGTTGTCCGGGAACTCATCTAATTCATCTCCAACCACAAATGATACAGCTACGATCCAAACTTCTAGCATAAGACTAAAACCTTTTATCGTTTTTTAAATTAACCTCAAGAAGTGAAAAGGATCCCGTAATGATATATATGAACAATCAGTAGCAATAAGACCTCCTTTGGATTCTTACTATAACTGGCAAAGACAAACTTGAAAGCTTTAAATTCACATGCAACTAATATAACTATTAAGTGTATAAACTTATAGGATACCTGGGCTTTGACCGAGCATCGATGTGTTGGTGGGTCTTTTCATCAATGTTTTGCCTAACCTGCAACATAGGACACAACTTAAATATGGTGAACTTTGATTTGTGTGGGCATAGACTGATAAAGAAAACAAGCACAATATGTATCCATATGGGTTTTCTTCCACTGGTTTGGTTCCGTATTTTTAATTAAAAATCATCAGTTTTAAACATCATGTATCATGAAGGAAGCAACGAAAATGAACGAAAACATAAGCTATTTGACCACTTCGAACACAAAACTTTGATCATTATTAGGACGACACGTTCATTTATAGAAACATGCAAGAAGTTCATGATTTTAAATATTACACCAAAAAGATGACCAACCTGATCGAGTGTCCAAACAAGATGTGGCCTATATGTTGTCTGATATGTGATTGGCCCAACCTGGAGTCATATCATAGATTTGCAAAAGAAATAAATTAATATAAACTAGATGAAGTGTAAAACGAAAGGTGCCACCAAAAAAAGACAGATCATGGACAAGACTACGAAAAGCAGTAGAAGTTGGAAGCAAAATCTAGGACTAATATTTGATGTACCAAGCAAAAAAGGCTTGAAATGCTATTGTTGCTGATGGTACAAAAATTAATATTTTATGTACCATCGACTACCATTTCAGAATGAGAACTCAAAAATAAAAGAATAGTATTGCTTGCATCAATGAATTTTATATTTCCCTCTTCAATATAAAAATGAAACCACGAACCAGAGTTGATGATTCATAGACTTACTGCATGTCCTTGGTATACTTTTGCTATAGCCTCGCTGGCAGCGCTGGCTTTCAAAATAGCATCACTTGATGCACTAGATTCAACATCATATCCCGACGCACGCCACCTTGGCAAGCCCCCATCCAATACCCACACCTTGTCGTGCCCAAATACTCTGAACATCCTTTTTTTCATTTCATCAGCAAAACGGAGAGAATCAATTACACTGTACAGTCGAAATCAAATGAAATTCACTGTATTATCAACTCCACAACTCACCACCAAACTCGGGCCGCGCTGAAAAGTCCCTTCCCATCGTAAACGACTACCCCGTCTTTGTTCTCGATGCCAAGGGCAGACACTGCCGCAGCAAAGGCTTCCTCTTTGGGAAGCATGTGTGGCAACTGATACAAATCATCAACAAATATGGTAATTTGAAGAGGGATTCAGATATGAACATAACAAGCCTATAAGTTAATAATCATAATTTTATTATCGCCAATAAATAAGTTAATAATCATAACATCTAGCATAAAACGTGAATAATGGATGATAATGATCCACCTGTCCACTTAAAAAAATCGTATATGTTTCAAAACGAATATGGAAGAGTGATCTATATGAAGTGCATTTACTATAAAAATGATTTGTAAAACGGGATGGAGGGAGGGATGGAAGTAACAGTTTCAATGATATCGGAGAAAACAAGAGTTCTCAGAAGAAGAAACATAGATTATTGGGTAAGTGAATGTGAAATTCGAGATGATGATAAAACGATCAAAATGAAGGAAAAGCTACTCACATTTGTGGTTCGGTCGGAAATTCCATCCACGTCAAAGAAAAGGGCTCCAGGAATATGAGCAACCTGTGGTGGGTGGAAGGTGGTCAGCAAAAGTAGGCAAATATTTAAAAAAAACCAAGAAGGTAAAGCGTGTATAGCGAGTAGAGCCAAAAGCAACACCTGATACTCTTGAAGAGGATTTCTCTGTTCATCTGGCATATACCAGGAAGCATCCAACACCTAGAAACAAGATATATATTTTAAGAGAAAACAATAATATACTGAAAACACAATTATATCTACTATAATCCAGCAAATAGAAAATAGAAAAATATAAATATGAACAAAATAGAACAATAAACTATATGGGCTACAATAGATTTCAGGATCAGATCTGAACCAAATGGATAAACATACATCCATGCCAATCATTGTCCAAACTGACCTTCATATGAGCAGTGAAGGTCAGGTTCCAAAAGGTTAAACTACATGGTGAGTATCTTTTACGTACAAAAACAAAAACAAAAAAAGGAAAGTAAGAGAAAAGAAAAGAAAAGGAGGTAATCGGATATGAGCATGTTCAATTCTCATGTAATCTGATCCAATACACATTTTGTATAAGTTATAACACAAGTAGATGATTTTCAAAACTTGGTGGCATTGAAGTTAAACATGACAAAACGGTAAGTTTGGGATTATAGATATGATATCGAGAACAAAATTGTGCATAAACATGAAGACAAGAAAAAACAATCTATAAAATGTCAAAAGGCCCACTGGAGCCTTGTTCATCCGCAGTTGTAAACTGTGAGGTCAACCTAGGTTTGCTTCACTAAAACGGCAGTTCAAACACATGGAAAATAAAACAAGGTTAAAAATTCTCGAGAGATAGAAGAATAATGATAAAGCGCAACACAAACAAAAAGAAGATAATTGCAGTCTCAGATGGAGAAGATACCTTCATATCAGGTTCCTTGAGGTTGGTGTGGAGCCAATCAACCGAAACAACAGGTTCACTGCTAGACATGGACTGTGTTGAAAACCCCGATTTTCTTGTAACAGCCGAGGAAGCCATAATGAAAGGAGCCCAACCAGATTTTCTATATGCCGAATATCTTGGTTCAGCACAAAAGCGAACTGTTCTCTTCTGCATAAAAATCAACACGACGAGCCAAAACAGATAAGACATGTACACATTATCAAGCAACTACATTTACCCAAATTGACACACACAACAAAATTTAAGTTAACAACGACAAGCACGTACTACACAGAATCAGTAAGAAACTGAACAATCTCTGGACTAATCATTCAGGAGTTTTATAAAACAAAAATAAAAGACAATCATCTCTCATCATGCAACATTATGAAACAAATAAGTGCACACACAAACCAAAATAGCCTCATAGTCATAAGGGAAATAAACTTAACTCAACTAATAAATCCAAGCTTAGGTCACAAAACTGATTAGACTAAGAAACAATCACACTATACACAAAAACCACGACTACCAGTACACAGAACCCTAATTCCCAAGCTAAAAATCACAACTTTAGTCATAATTTCATAAACCCACAAACAAAACACTGAATTCAGATTTCAGAACCAACAAAACCAGATACCCAGAAATCAGAAACCACAAACAAGCAAACCAAACCCAGAAAAGGGTCGATTCAGAAACAGAAACCCAGGTAAAAATTACAGGCTTTTGGAGCTTACACTGAAGAGGGAAGCGAGAATCGGAGGAGCCTGAGAGAGAGAAGATCGAATCGAGCGATGACCCAAGAGAGCTCTTGCGAAAACGGCTGATGCCATCTACTCAGAGACCATAGACGAGCTATAGAGAGTGCGAAGAAAGTGACTCGTACGGTCTCAGCTTTCTGGGACGAAGCTAACACGCAGAAGCAGCCAAAATCGCTACTTCTGTTGTTACTGAGGCTTTCGAGACTCCTTAGAGCCTGTTTGGGCACTTTTTTTTTAATACTATTTTTTTAAAAGTAAAACGAATTTTATTAAGGAAATAGTAATTAATCCAGAATAAAGCTGGACAGCTAAAGCTACACACCCTCCTCATAATGTTTGGCTAATTCGTGAGACATTTTATTACAAGTTCTACGAGCAAATGTTAGTGTAAAATCGACTCCTGGGGCATAAAGGATACGTTTGGCTCTGCAGTCATAAATGATACCCCCGAACATATTTCTCGTTTGTTTCCCTTGCCGGACACTATCCACCACTCGAATACAATCTAATTCGAGTATCACTTCCTTCTATTTATTGTCTTTTGCCCATCCCTTTTATGACGCCTACGGCTTCCACCTTTTCGGAATGGAGATGTCTCGAAAACCATCTAGAGAGAGCTCCCACAATACGCCCCTCTGAGTCCTTACAAACAAACCCTAAGCTCCAGAACCCATCCACATTTATCTTTAGCTGTTTTCTAATTTAATAAAAAAAAAAATACTTTATAATAATTTATCAGATATTTAGGTACAAAACATAATTAACTTGAGAATAGTATTTTTGGATCAAAATATCACTAATTAATGGATAAATTTGTCCATGATTCAATTTATCGATCTGAATGATTTAAATTTGAACCGAATAGTAATTGTGGTTTTATAATTTGTATAATCATAATCAAAATACAAAAGTTTTTGTGACATGCTGCTTAATGTGAGAGCTAACTAATGTCATCTCAATTCTGGTACAATTTTCTTGATTAACAACCGATTTTAGATTATGAAAACTAAATACAAATTAAAATTGACTAATCACTGAAAAACTAAACTATAACCAAACTATTATTCATACTTTCTACTTCTAATTCGGCTAAAAATAAAAATGAACTTACGAATAGAGAAAATGAAATCTCTAAAAAGTAAGAGGATTATTGAACTAATAGACATAATTTACACTTCAACTGAAGATTTCTCAGAAATTCAAGCAAAAATCAAAATTGAACCAAACCAATAGCACTAAATCCAATATATAAAAATAAACAAGAAAATTTATACTTTCCATTGCAGATCGATGGATCTGAATAAGATACAGAGTAGATTACAAAAACACAGTGTATCATCAATTGGAAGAAGAAAAAAAAACTCATCTGAAACCCATCCTCAATGATTTGGTATTCGGAGACGAATCGTTCTCGTCGACCGCTTTTCTCTTCCGAGACCTCAACGAACCGGCCGGACCAGCGATGGGCGGCGGCGGAGGACCCGAACCGCCGGTTCGATCCGGTTCGGCGCCGGTTTCTCGGATCGGAGCAGAGGAAGGACCCAGATCGGCTCTGGGCTCTGGAGCCGGAGCGGCGCTGGTTTCGAGGACCAGATCGGAGCTCGATTCGATGATGGCGATGTGGGTAATGTCGGCGAGGGGCTTTCTGGCGCCGACTCTCTTCTTTCTGGTGAACACTCTCTTTCTCCTCCTCGTCTTCGCCTTCGTCTTCGTCGCTTGCTTGCTCTGTTTCTTCGACGATGGCGATGGCGGAGGGAGGTTCTCCTTCTCGCTGTCGTGCTCGGAGAGCGAGATCGAGTCGATTTCCGACATGGGTTTCTGGAAAATCAGAGCTTGTTCTTCTTCGGAATTGAATTGGAATCGAAAATTGTGAATTGAAAATTGAGATGGTGAAGTGCAGAGAAATTGGAGGAGACGAGCTTGTATTTGTAACGCATTGTTGGAGGGGTTTGGTTTATTTTCCTGAAATTTTTGGGAAGATTTGGGTTTTCATTTTCGAATATAATCGAGGAGGGAAGTGAAATTTTTAGCATTTTCGTTTGGGTTTTGGAGATGGAATGTGCTCTGCTTTTGGATCTTTGGTTTTGGGAGGGAGATGGAAAATTTTCAGAATCCGCCAAACACCAAAAACAAAAAAAATTAGGTGTTTTTTAAAATTTATTTATTTGTTTTGTGTTGGGCTGGGCTGGGTTGGGCCTTGTGTATATCCAATAGGCCCATTTGTTGTGGTGCTATCAATTATATGAAATATGTTTTTAAAATTTCCATGTAAATGCCTTGTTATTTCTATTAATAATAAATATTCAAATGAGAAATTTGTTTTCCAACCGGACTTACATTTTAAGCTTTCACAATTTTGTTCGTAGGACAACAATTAGGGGTGGGAATCAGACTAGATCCGACACTCTGGCTCTCCAGTAATTGAAATCATGCATGGAGCCGTTATGTGAGTTAACAGTTTGATCCTAACTGCGATTCCTTGATTTGGTTTTCGCCTTGAACACGGTGGTTTCCAATTTTTAATTTATGCTTCACTTGTAAGACGAATTTGATCCCGAACTGTAGCCAAAAAACATTTAATTTGCAGTTGTAAAATATGCTAACGAAAATCAATTTTTATATTTAACTGCTACAACTTTATCGAAATATAAAATATACAAAAAAATAATAAAACGAAACATAAATAATGTACGTGAATGGACTAGAAGAGGACATATGACGACAAGAACCGATTCAGTTTTAAGTTTTAAGGATCAAAACCAAACTAAAATTAAATAGTTATCTCAATTTTGAAACCAAAATTAAACAGTTGGTCACGGTTTTAATTTTTTAGTCTGGTTTGGATCCTAATTCGGACCGATTTGGGTTCTAAATTGCTCACCCCTAATAATAATCAATATTATCAAATTGATTGGAATTGGGATATTTATTGCATTGTATGTATATCACTTTCGCATAAATAAATTAATTAGTATATGTGTATTTATTTGCATCGAATAAATTACATGGCCAGAAGAATAATTCATATAAGTGTTGACTTCATTAATAAATAGCACTTTAAAATAAAACATCAACAACATCAACAGTTGACTTTTATTGTGAAGTGATATTGAGTTAACTTGGAAGGCAAGCTAGCCAATATAGAATCCGTTGTAGAATAAACATCAATGTCCTCGGAAATATATGCGAAATCGGGAACACCAAAAAAAACAATGAATTAATAATATCTTTCATGTCAAGTGGGCATATATTTATTTATTTTTAAAAATACAAAATTATATATGTTGAATCTTCAATCCTCATTTATAAGAACTCATCTCCAAATTCAAATTCAAATTGAACATCTATGAGTTCCGATTCCGATCACGTTGAGGACGGATTGGTCTTCCTTCACCGGAGCCGATTCGTCTTCGAGGCAAAGATCATCCTTATGATACTCGTTGTCGTATTTGTCATTGTGGCTCCCGTCGTGTTGTGTCACGTCTACAAGCGCCGCCAGTCTTGCCGCCGGAGGCGGGAGGCCGCCAACGCCAGCATCAA
>JAYMTP010001694.1:0-22688 GCA_036897365.1 Geranium brycei
ATTTTAGTCGGTTATTGAGAGCATCACTTTCGAGCACAGGTTTGTTGAAAGATTTCATTTTTTTGAGTACCCAGATGGTTTAATCTGGTTGTTGAATTGGGATTTTTCGATTTGGAATGAGAACTCACAGTGAATCACATAGTTGAAATGTTAAGGTTTGATTTATTGGGTTTTTTTAGATAGTAGATTTTGGTCACTTATTGAGAGCATCATTTCGAGCACAGGTTTGTTGAAATATTTTGTTTTTTAAGTACCCAGATGGTTTAATCTGGTTGTTGAATTGGGATTTTTGGATTTGGAATGAGAACTCACAGTGAACTGCCGTGTTGAATTGTTAAGCTTTGATTTATTGGGTTTTTGTCTTAAATAGTACAATTTTGTCAAATGGACTTGCTCTCTATTGGGTGAAATGAGATAAGCACTTGGTACTTCTTAGAAATTGGAATGTGTGAGTTTGGTTCCTAGCTTCAAGGTCTCACTCCATGATGCCAGCTTTCAATTTGGGTCATGATTGGACATGAACAATCCTTGATAAAGGGATAATTTTTCCTCTTATGTGAACCATGCTTTGAGTGTTCAGCAAGATTGATTGAGTGTGCAGTAATGAAAAGTTGTTTTGGGGAATGAAATGTGTAAAATACATGATGTCATTTCTCATGTGCATTAATGAGTTTCAGAGTTTCTCCATGTTAACACGAGATTAATGTTTGTTCCCTTCACAGTCCGCCAGTGAGGCGAGCAAGTGCAAATGTGGTTAGCATCATTGCAAAATATGCTGTTCCTGGAGGAGAGTGGCCTGAGTTACTGCCATTTCTGTTTAAATTCAGTCAGAGTGCTCAAGAAGACCATAGAGAAGTAAGTTCATAATGTTGTAAATCCCTTTTATGCTATTTTCTCAACTATTTCAATTTATTGTGCATCAGTCTTTGACTTCTTTTTTTTTGTTTGTGTTTTTGCCAAGTCGAGTGCAATATTTTCTCATGCACCTGTTTTTCGTATGTTATATAAATTAAGAATGCAATTCATTGTTACCTGAGATCTCAGGGCTTATAGTTCATAACGATGGAACTCAATTTGTTATAAAACATGTCTAATTTACAATCATGTATTTAGAGGAGAGGTTGTTGAATTTTCTCAAGGTTCCAGTTTGTCGGCTGAAAATACTGCGTTTTTCACAATGTCTTCGATTTCGTAATGTATGTTTTCAACTAAACTAGCTCCATACATGGAATGAAAACAGAAAAAGGTTGTAGTTTTTTTTGACATAATAGTTATCCATTCTGACATTGATTCAGTTTGTAGTATGAAATTTTGATTTTTCTGATTTTTGTAATATAAGGTGGCGCTCATCCTGTTCAGCTCTTTAACCGAAACCATTGGAAATACCTTTCGTGCACATTTTTCAGACCTACAAGCTCTTCTACTAAAGTGCTTGCAAGATGAGACTAGCAATCGCGTTAGAATTGCGGCTCTGAAGTAATCTAGAAGACCCACTTTATAGTTTTTCTTCTTCTCATTACCATTACCATTAGTTTTTATTTTTCTAATTTTATATTGTTCAATACGGCAGGGCAGTTGGGTCTTCGCTGGAGTTTATTAATGATGGCAACGAAGTGGTGAGTTTGTAGTGTTGCATATACAATATCCTAAGACTACTTACTTCAAACCTGCTTTGTTTTATTACTAAAACATATGAATTCAAATTGTGACCGGTTTATTTACACAATTTTCTGTTCATCTGCTATGTAAACTTAGCTTCCTTTTGTGTTGCATTGAAATATTTTTCACCTATGCAGGTCAAATTTCGAGAATTTATTCCTAGCATTTTGAACGTATCAAGGCAATGCTTGGCCTCTGGTGAGGAGGATGTCGCCGTGATTGCTTTTGAAATTTTTGATGAGCTCATTGAATCTCCCGCTCCTCTGCTTGGGGATTCAGTAAAGTCTATAGTACAATTCTCTCTTGAAGTTTGCTCAAGCCAAAATTTGGAGTCTAATACACGTCATCAGGTTTCAACAAATATTCTCCGTATACTCTTTCTGTAGTGATCCTGATCTTTCTCTTACTAGTTGTGCTCTTTTTCTATCAGGCCATTCAAATAATTTCATGGCTTGCTGCTCAGTGCAAATCCAATTCATTGAACAAGTGTAAGCTTGTAGTCCCTATTCTGCAAGTTATGTGTCCACTGCTTGCAGAATCAACTAATGGTGATGAAGATGATGATCTCATTATGCAAGTGTTCTTGTAGACTTTTAGCAAACCAAATCAACAGCAGTAGAATATAGAAAACAACCTATCATTTTTGCATAAAGAATTGATGCAAAAATGATAAAAAAAGACATGAATTTGAAAATTTGAGAAGATAAAAAGGTATTTTCACCTTTCTATATTAAATTTGAAGGTGTTATAACAATGATCAATGTTTAGGTAAGAATTTATTCCAAATTTAATTAGGTAGTCATGTGAAAATTGTTCATTTGTATGGGTAGGTTTGTACAATTGCCCAAATTCAAAATCAAGAAACTAAGAAAATAATTTCTTAATCAAAATTACATGGCTCGAAATTGGCGATTAGTGGGCTCGTTGCAAGGTCGAGTTTGTCGGTGATTGTGTAGATCCGAAGAACGAGCTCACTCGGAGATCAAGATCCCTTAGACATCTCCTCCCTCCCTCCCCAACTGCGACGATCAAGTTTCCTTCTAGATATGTATATATATTTCGTATGTTGAAGATGCCATCACCATTTTGTTTTCTTAATTTTATCAGTATCAAAGTGTTTTTGTCATTTCAAACAACTTATAACAATCATTTTAAACAAAGTTATAATTCACCCTTCAGAATTTTAAACTAAACTATATACATTTAAGTTAAATTTTGAAGTTGAATAATTGTTGAAAGTATTGTGTTGATGTTCGAACACAATTTAGAAAGTGACATGTGAGGTCACATTTCATAAGATCAAATCATTACTTAAGTATTGAGCAACCATTTTCATTTTCTATGAGATCCAACATAAGAAATTGACAAGCTTTTGACTTGAATGAAAAGTGAGTGTTTATGGGTTACTTTAAGCACTACCATATAGCATTCATGAAACCAAAATTTACTCAATAAATAGAAAATGGAGTTTAATAGGTGACCTTTTTGAGATTCCTTAAGAGTGTGGATCATAGTGGTAGGTTTCCATTAAAAGGAGAAATTGGAGAACCACACAATTTAATTTAGATTTTAAAGATGGGATCATTAATGACTTGATGAGAAAGTAAGTAACTAGTGTCCAATAACTTACTATTTCTTTACATCAAACCCTTTTTCTGTCAATAGTATTGATAAAACCAATCATTTTGCCATCAATTCTTCAATTTTCTATTTAATTTTGTAATTATAACTATTAACTTTAATTTTATTCTTGATATTTTTGATGTTAAATACAACAAGGGAGGACCTTTTATATAAAATTCAAACTAAATTAAATAGGAAACCTTAATACCTATAGAATAAGGAAACTCTAACTAATGGGCTAACCCCCTTAACCGTAATAATAATATAATCTAACAGCCTCCCTCAAACTCAATACGGTATAAATCGAATTGAGTTTGAACTTGAACACTTTGATCGCTTTGAACTTTTTTGATTTCTTTGAACAATTTGATTTCTTTAAGTGGGGCGCACTGGTCAGGACTGATGGATACGGACGAACTTTGATAACCTTTGAGTGGAGACGCATTGGCCAGGACTGATGAATGCAGACGAGCTTTGATAACCTTTGAGTGTGGGCGCATTGGCTAGGACTGGTGGATGCAATATCTTCTTTGATAACCTTTGAATTTTTTGATAGCTTTTCCGGATTACGGGGATGTTCACGTGCCGATTTTCGAATTACGGGATCACCTTCCGGATTACTGGGATGTACATGTGCCGGTTTCTGAATTACGGTATAACTTTGAATACCTTGAGTAGGGGTGCTTAGGCCAGAACTAATGGATGAACACGAGCTTTGATAATCTTTGAAAACTTTTTTTTTCTTTTCTTTCTTCTTATTCTCTTTCTTTCTTTTTTTTTTCTTCTTTTTTCACATGAACAGTAACTGCGCGTGAACAATACCCGCACGTGAACAGTAATTCATCCATGATGAACAGTAATTTCGATTTTTTTTGTCTTTGCCTCTTGAACATTAAACCTTTGATGAAGAAAATCTAACCTTGAATCTTGAACGTTGAACCTTTGATAAAGAACATCGAATCTTTCTTGATTGCCCTACCCACTCGAATTCAGCGGAAGCCTTGACCAAGAACTAAACCTGCTCTGATACCATGTTGACTTTGATATTATTTTTATTGTCAAATACAATAGGGGAGGACCCTTTATATAGGATCCAAACCAAACTAAATATGAAGCCTTAGTACCCATAGAATAAGGAAACTCTAACTAATGGGCTAACCCTCTTAACCGTAATAATAATATAATCAAACAATAACTTAAATAAAGTGCAATCAAACAATAACTTAAATAAAGTGCAGACAATATAAAACATATTATATTTTAAGTTATTGAAAGTTTAAGTTTTTACAAGTATATTTGTTGAACAAACAGAAATTATTAGTTTAAGTATTTATAAACTTAAACTTCATAAATATTGGGTAGTATCTATTTATGAACTTTGTAAAATTGGGTTGTACATATTGAACTGGATTCTACAACTAAAAGATCAAGATGCTATACTAATATAGATTATAGGTACAATAATTTTCATTTAGTAAGGGAAACCATTGAAAATGAGCAATTGATTTTTTTTTATTGAATTCAATATATATATATGAATTGACCCAATTATTATTTTTATTTATCTCATCTATTAAATCATACCATTATTTAGAACCATCAATTAAAACACATCTAATAACTAATAGTTGTTCGAATATTTGTACTTTATGAGTAGCTTGTACTTGAGTTCATGTAATGGCCATGACCTTTAATATGGTCTTTATAGCAAAAGATCATTAAAAACTTGATTGCCAACCAACATGAGCCACACTAAGATCATAAAGCATAAATGAAGAGCTTTTACAAACAAAAACAATATACACCTGAATTTTTTCAAAATTTCAAAATATAATTCAGATTATAATAACCCTTCTTTTTGTTAAATAATGGTATTAAATGGATCCCGAAGATACCGACATTAAAAAATGTTATTGTTCCTCAATGATGCTACAACTTAACTTAGAGACTACGGCAAGCTCACACGTGCGGACAGAAACAAATGCACCAATTATTTCTTCACGCGCTTCCCAGTAACGCGTGATTTTTTTGAGAAATCATTTTGTTTTATAATTACATAAATACTCTCAACATTTTATTTTGAGAACAAAGGGGCATGAAAATATGGAATTAAATTCTCTCATCCTTGTAATTATTATTATTTTCCTCATAATCCTATTCAATTTGTATATAATTGGTCTAAATTACGAGTTTGTTGTTATTCATTCCTCGTTTATATGATTTTCTCTTACGTTTTTAGTTCATGTTTAAAATTAGAAATTTTAATGCGTGTAAAAGCAGGGACACATTTAAACATATAATATTTGTCATTTTATATAATTTTTAACCTATATGCAAATTTAAGTATTACATATGAAGTGATTAAATAAAAATTCACATAAAATAAATATAATGTAAAACCAATTTATATGTGAAAGGTATGTTGGTCGCATTTTCGTTTCAGCTATACAAAGTTATAATTTATAAACGAGATGAGTTTTTAATGAGTCGTTCGAACCCAGTTCGTCAAATATTTAAATTAAGTTTGTTATAATCTTAGCTCAAAATTTGGTTTTTTTGATAGACGTGTCAAAATTAAGCTCAACTATTAAGAGTCCTTAAGCTCATAATCACACTCATTTATGTTTTACCAATCAATTACTTTTATTTAATATAATAAAACATGAGTTTTTTTATAAAGTATTTTTATAGCAAATATGGTATAAGCCAAACCAAATATTTATTTTACTAGTTTTTTGATGTTGCGTGAATTTATTCGAAAAGAGCCAAACTCAATTCTATTTGTTTGATCGAGTCTTGAAAAATATAAACTCAATTCAACTCGTTAACGTCTATATGTTATGCCACAATGAATCATGTATAAGGATAAAAGTGTAATAATACAACAAGTGAATTGAAAAAGAGAAAAGTACAAAGGTAAAGCGCGTGGGCTTGATAGAGGACATTCTACATTCCCGAAAATACCCTCGGGCTGTAGCTTTATAAAAGCAGCAAGAGGGGCACAGAATTGGAATTTACTCCTACGAAATCGGGGAAATGAGTGAGTAGTGACCAGTGACCACAGACCTGACCAATAAGAAAAGTAACAGTCACAGAGCAACACAGCGACTCTCTCTCACTCCGATCGATCAATCTCCATTGAACCTTCAATTTCTCTCCCCCAAAACCCTTCATCGATCTTAAATCGGAGACCCCAAAACCCTTCATCGATCTTAATTCGGAGAGAAAGAGGGCAATTTGAAATCGGAGTGAATATTTTGAATTCTCATGGCATGTCTGTGGAAGAGGAAGCTCTGTGTTCAATTCGTTTCCGTTTTCGGCTTCTCCATCGATTATCGCCGATTAGGTTCTTCCCAGTGGCAATGAATCCGTTGCCGTTCCTCGTCGTCTTGCTCTTCTTCTCCTCCTCTTCAAAAGGTACCTTTTTTATTCTTTGTTCTTGTTTTTTGCGATTTGGGAATCTTTCGATTTTTGTGCTGAATTGGGTTTCTTGTGTTGGTTTTGAATTGGGTCGGTCTCGAATCTGTGGAATTTTGTGGGTTTGGATGATTTTCCAGTATTTGATTTGCATATTGGTTTGTTTTTCAGAAATGGGTTTCTGGGTTTTTGCTCTTGCTTGTTGCTCTGATGTGTTTGGTACACTGAAATTATGATGTATAATTTGTGTCAATTGTCTTTATTTAGAAACTTGTTAGATTGAGTTGGGTTCCAATGGTAAGGATCAATTCAAGTCAACTGAAGCATACTCTAGCCATCTGGTTTTGACTGTAAATTTTTGGCTGCTTTCATTGTTTTTTTTCTGTTTCTGTTTGATTAATATATCTGAACCTAGTGACGGATGAAGTTTCTTTTTCTGCCCAGCAAACAAAGCATTCACAGGAACCTATGGGATAAACTATGGAAGAATGGCAGATAATATTCCTCCCCCCGACCAAGTTGTAACGCTGCTCAAAGCTGCAAAGATAAAGAATGTTAGGATATATGATGCTGATCACAGTGTTCTCAAGGCGTTTAGCGGAAGCGGTCTTGATTTAGTAATTATGGTTCCCAACCAACTCCTCACGGACCTGAGCACTAACGAGGATCATGCCATAACCTGGGTTAAAGAAAACGTGCAGGCGTTTCTTCCAGAGACACACGTTCGGGGTATTTCTATCGGGAATGAAGTTTTGGGAGTGGAATCGACTGATCTTTGGGAGGCCCTTTTAGGCGCAGCCAAAAATATCTATAATGCCACGAAGAAACTCGGTTTATCTGATGTTCAGATATCCACACCGCATTCACAGGCTGTTTTTGATAACTCGTATCCTCCCTCTGCGTGCGTGTTCAAAGATAATGTTGCTCAATACATGAAGCCTCTCTTGCAGTTCTTCTCTCAAATCGGTTCTCCATTCTGCTTAAACGCTTATCCGTTCCTGGCGTATATGAGTGATCCCGAAAACATCGACATCAATTATGCTCTTTTCAAGTCCACCAAGGGGATCTACGATGACAAGACTAATCTGCATTACGATAACATGCTCGATGCTCAGATTGATGCGGCCTACGCTGCTCTAGAGGATGCCGGATTTAAAAAGATGGAAGTCATTGTCACTGAGACGGGATGGGCTTCCAATGGGGATGGCAATGAAGCTGCAGCAACTGTGGACAACGCGAAAACATATAATTATAACTTGCGCAAACGGCTTGCAAAAAGGAAGGGAACCCCTCTCAGACCGAAAAGGGCTGTGAAGGCATATGTTTTTGCAATCTTTAATGAGAATTTGAAGTTTGGTGCTTCTTCTGAGAGGAACTTTGGACTCTTCAAGGCTGATGGGAGCATTTCATACGATATTGGGTACCGCGGACTTAAATCTTCATCTTCATCTGCAGAGTCATATCTTTTGTCTTTGAGGGTATGAATCCTAATTAGTCCTTGCTATGCTTATGTATTTTGTCTCACATATCATTTTCAGTACAACTTTTGTCCTCTTCTCCTATGAAGTAAATTAAACAACTGCAAGTTAATTTTGCTTTTTTTTAATTCTTCTCAAATAGTTCCTTGGTAACTTGTGTAATTAGCCAAAGTAGGATCATAAATTTAATTTACCAAAGCTAAGAAAATAACTGGATCCGTACCGGGCAAAGGGATGTGTGAAAATCAATGGTGGGTTATGAGTAATGGGAATTGTGAGAAATTGCTCTTATTCTGATATACGAAGCAGCGGGGAACTTCAAGCGTAGATAAGATTGTTTGTCACTGAAATGTAGCCATGTTCAAGAGAACACGAATCAAATGAGTAAATATTGAGAAGGAATAGAGAAATTGAGCATCTATGCATGCACAAACTGTAAGGTCTATGCACTTAGACACTCTTAGGCTTGATCTTGAAGTTCAAGTCATAGAGCTCTTCGCTGTGAAGTTATGTAGTAAAATCACACTGTATCGGAAAATAAACATAAATGATAAGTTTATCTTCTTCATGTTTTTTTTTCGTATTCAGAGAACTATTATCTCATCTGACGTTCTCTTCCTTCTCTTTTGTGCACCATGACAGGGTATGCGAGCGTTCTCTGTCACCGTCATGGCGCTGCTTCTGTTATTAAGATTTTGAAGAGTTTTTGGGGTACAGATCTTTGACACAGAGAATTTACAAGTATAAAATTTTCAGGTCTGATCCTATTTTACATCAGCTTTCAGGGTATGCACAATGGTTTTACCATAGGTTCTTGAACTTGCTGAAATGTTTGTGGAAATTGCTGATAATTTTTATCTATCTCAGCAATGCTTGTGACATCAATGCTGTCTTTTTTCTTCCCATCAATAAATATATATTTATAGTTGGTATAAAATTTCAGGTCAAAGTACAAATCCTATTTAGAAAAAATTGCACAAGCCTTTGATTATATTAAGCTGGCACTTGTTCGGGGAAGGTTCTTTAGAAAACAACTCCCCAATCAAAGAAGACACATTCAAAACCTCTAGAAACAATCTCATTCCATTAATATTTCTATGGGTGATTTTATGTGGTTCGTGTGAAAAACAACTAGAAATCGATGTCGACATTAGTAATGTAAATAATCAATATCAGTAATATCATCACACAAATTAATATTAAGTTGATTTATATTGTAAGATTATTCGTAGTAATTTATACTTGAATTCTAGCTCAAAATTGGAAACGAGCTGCGTTCAATCCTAACATTTTAAAGTTCAATATGCTCGCGAGCCGGCTTGTTTAATATTTAATTATTTATTTATGTACTTTTATTAATATATTTTGAAGTTTTGATAAATAATTATGATAGAACTAAATGAGCCGAATCGAATCGAGACGATCTTGAGCCGCCCCGTTAAGTATTTATTGAATTATATATATGTTATTTAATATTAATTTCTAATGAAAATTAAGCGAACCAAATCGAGTCAAGCTTGAGTTTAGATGCATAAGCTTGTTCGAGTCTGAGCTGAGCTCAAGCTAAACAATTTTTTCACATGCTAAACTTTGCTAAATTGTGGCTCGATTCGGCTCATTTACACACATAATTACCGAATTAAAAATATAAGTATTTGATAACTCAACCAAACAAGTTTTGATCTTATCCCAAAAAAAATACTATTTTAACTGTTTAGCACTCCTTTATTTTGAAATATTGTTTATTTGTAGCTTGAACTTTTGAGAAAAATATAAAAAGTCTCTTTATAATTATGTTTTTTTTGTACAAATTCTCCGTTAACTGTATTTTTGCACGAACTCTCTCTTACTCATGTTCATTTTTGTATAGTCTATGAAATTCGCTCAAATTAATGAAAGTGTCAATTAAATGTTAACTCAAATGTGCTTAGGAGTGGACATTCTGACAACGGAACCGGAGACCGAATACGAACCTAACCAGAGGAGAATTGAGAAGTCCGGTCTGGTTCGATTCTTGACCGATTCGGTCCGGTTCTGGACCCATGCCCACCCCTAAACATGCTAACTCAAACGTCCAACACTTTAATGACACTTCCATTAATTTTCACGGATTTGCATAAACGGTACAAAGAGTCTGTGCATAAAAACAATTCGGATCAATAGTCACTGAAATTTAAAACAAGAAGCGTTATTGGTTGGGAATCATAGCCATTGCATTAATCAACGTGAAGTATATTATTAACAAGAAATTGTTTAGACCGTTATTAAGTGACAAAAAGTCCATTTGAATTAATCAAGTTTTGGAGCATGTAAAATACGCTAAATACCGACTTAATTTCTCTGAGATCATGCAGTTTCTTGTGCTTTTCAATCTTGGGAAAATTTGTTAATCCCCACATTTTAATATTGCAAATTGAGCTCTTTATTTTATAAAACTATATAAACGTAACATTTTCTTGACCTTCTCGAACTTTATACAACAAGTCCAAGAATTTAAACATAACAAATGCAGATGCTAACAAAACTTAATGATAGTTTAACATTAAACCCAGTAAAAAGTCTCATTTTCCGACTCTGCAAACCTAACCAAATCTCATGTTCGGACGTCAATTTGTTGAATCTGATGTGTATATAAAGTCACAGTCTATAGGAAGAAGAAAGCACAGAGAAGACATGGGTACCAGAATCATGAGCTTCATCGTTTTAGCCATAGCAGCTTCTTTTGTTGTCTTGGACACTACAGCTGCAGAGACCATTCACTTGGTTGGTGACACTTTGGGGTGGTTGGTCCCTCCCGGAGGGTCCATGGCCTATGCCACTTGGGCTCAGGCACAAACCTTCACACTTGGTGACATTCTTGGTAAGCACTACCTTTGTGCTGTTAATTAATTCCAGATTTTAATTAGCGGATCCAACTTCATATTATTAGAAATCTTTATGTTGTTTTATGTATTGTATTGTGAATCATTTCAATCTTACTTGATTATGTTTTTATTGCCAATAATTCATAATATATCTTTTATTACTGTTTTTAGCTTCTGAACAGATGACCCATTAAAATTCAAATATTAAATACTTTATTAGGTAATGCTCCTTTGAACCAACCACACTTTTTCAAGGTTCAGCACACTTTTTTGTCATTACACATCACACTTTTGCTAATTTCCCTTTAATCTTTTAGGTGGATGAGGTTGTAATGAAAAAGAGGCTTAAATCTTAAAGACAAATCTTGTCCTTTTTGTGTTCATAGTACCAATAATTTTTGGTTCTTTCTTGTTTCAGTGTTCAATTTCACAACCGGAGATCAAGATGTGGCAAGAGTGACCAAAGAGGCTTTTGACAGCTGCAACTCCACCAACACCATCTCCTTGAAAACCGACGGACCTGCAAATTTCACATTGGACACCATTGGAGAGTACTATTTTATCGGCACCATGAACCGTCGGTGTTCCTTGGGCCAGAAGCTAGCCATCAACGTCTCTGCCCCGGGACCTGCTCCTAGCCCCTCCCCTCCCAGAGGGCCTATCGCCTACACCGTAGGCGATGGCTTGGGCTGGCTTGTCCCTCCCGGAGGATCCTTGGCTTATGCCACTTGGGCTCTCAACAAGACCTTCATTGTTGGTGACACTCTTGGTGAGTACAAAGAATTTTCATGTTTTATTCATCATGTGCCAGTCTTTTTTAAGGTTTCTTCTTGTGTACTAATCTCAACTTTTATATGGGTTTTAGTCAAATTAGGGGTGGGCATGATTTCTGAACAGGACCGAACTGGGTTCATATCGGTTCTTAATTTTTGAGAACCGAACCCAAAACCATTATATAAAGAACTGGTTTGGTTCTGGACTTGGTTCTCCGTTTATTTTTTTGGTTCTAACCATTGGAACCAGTTGATTCTCATTTTTTGTTTAATTAGTTGATTTATGTTCCGTATTAGACGATTTTAAACTGATTTATGGAAAAAACTTGAAAATTGAAATTATTAGAAATTCTAACGATGATTGAACAATAAAACTCAATTATCACAACTTAATAGAATTTTAAAGTTTGCAAATAAAATAATAATAAAAAAAATGAATATTTATCTAGAACCAGTTTTGGTTCTTGCCGGTTACTCAACGGTTCCGGATTATAAGATTCAGAATCGAACCGAAATTAAACGATTTTCTCAATTTAAAAATCAAAACCGAACTTTTAGCCACGATTCTCAATTCTTTAGTTATGGTTCCGGTTAGGACCCGATTACACCTTTAAAATGCCCAACTTTTAAGCCAAACTCGCATGTAAAAGATATGAATCATCAAAAATTGTGAATGAAGTGGCAGAATCATTCATATTTGGGTCAATTTTAACATTGTTATTCTTGTTCTGTTTTCGAAGAGTTCGGTTTCGACAACAAGACGCAAGACGTGGCAGTGGTGACGAAGGAAGTTTACGAGAGCTGCAACACCAACAACACCATCAGTGTGTACACAACCAGTCCCGCGAAGATCGAACTTGACAGAACCGGTGAATATTTCTTCACGAGCACTTTTGACCGGCACTGTGTTTTGGGTCAGAAGCTATCGATAAACGTCACCGCGAGCAGCCCGTCGCCGTCTCCGAGCTCGCCGGCCGACGGACCTTCGGCTCAGTCTGCGCCGGCTCCGTTCAGCTCGGCGCCGACGACGACTAGGGTTGCAGGAGCATTCTTCGTGACCTTGTTGGCTATTGTCGTCGTGGCTTTGTTTTAGCATATGCACTTGTTTTATTTATACGTTTATGTTGCATACGAGTTTTGTGCTTTTGTTTGTGATGTGCTTGTATATGTAATAACCATTTCTTTATGATGTTGTTTCCATTCTACGTGTATATGTGATTATAAAGTTCAAGTATTTGGCCATTTAAGAGATACGATTCTGAATAGTTGTTACATCATCAATATATTGTGTAATTTTATCCACGCCCCATCTTCAAACCTAGGCAAATAGAACTCGCTCGATCTAGCAAAAGATACAATGGTCGTCCGAGTGGGTGATTCGCTTAAGTGCTCGATGGAGCTTAACATGACAGCGGATATGCTTATCCTCACATTTCATCAACTCTTCCAGAGGACATGACATATGTCTATAAATATAAAGTAGGAAAAATTTCATTTTGCTACAACTCCTATAACTAACACTAATTTTAATTCTTTTTGAATAAAAACGAATTAATTTTCACACATTTAACGACTTAAGATGAATTTGAATCTTAACGAAAAATGTAGCCGACTTTCATACATTTTTCTGAATATCAAACTTCATGAAATTTAGAGACTGTTTGGTAAGTCGAAAATCAACTCAAAGCTACTGGTGAAAACAAAGACACCATGAACAAGCAAGTTTCTAGATCCCAAATCTCTAAATAATTTTGTAAAACTTGGCAATTTAAGAAGCCATAAAAGTGAGCGCTATCTTTTTATTAGGATCTCAAAGTTATGTGAAGTCGACAAGTGTATGAAAATTAACTGCTTCCATTATCAGTGAACAAAATATGACACAGTTATAAAATTTAAAAGTTGGAGGCATATTTTAGTGGTTAGATAATTAATAGAAGTCAAACCTTAATAATGAATAAAGCGATATAAAATGAAACATAACTCATATTATTGAAAATTATAGTTGCTAAAAATGTCATAAATCTAAAATCCATGTTGGCCACGAGAAGAAACAACCCACTAATCAATCAATTACGGGGAAGGATACGAAAAATGTAACAAAAAATCTTCAAAATCCACGGTCGTCGACGATCAATTCCCCAACACAGCCATGACGATCCATCGCAGAAGCCATCAAAACCACCGCACCTCCGTCGCGTTCTCAGCCTGGCTCGCGTAGAGCCCCAATCTCTCTGCGGCATTTCGTCGAACACCTCGCGCGCGTATTGCTGGGGATCGGCCGGCTCCGCCGCGGATCTCATACCCTCCGTGTACAGAACCACCGCCTACTCCCACATCGCCGCTGGGAAGAGCCACGTCTGCGCCGTCAGAGGTTCCTACTTCTCCGACCACGACTCGGGTACTGTCGATTGTTGGGACGTCGCCGCCGTGAACGCCTCTTCACGCGGCGGCGCTCCGTTGCCGGAGTATGAAATCAGCACGCTTGTGTTCAAGAGGGTCGTCGCCGGAGATGGGTTCACCTGCGGCGGCGTCAGGGAAGGGGGCGTCGCTTGCTGGGGACCCAATTCGTCGAAGTTGGGGCTTTCAGTCTCAAACCTCTCCAATCTCTCTGACGAGTTCATTGCTCTAGCCTCCGGGAGGTCCTCGTTTTGTGGGATCTCGGGGTCCTCCAGAGAAATCAAGTGTTGGGGTGAGCTCAATATTGATGATGGTAATGGTAATGATAATGGGTCAGTTCTTGATCCTCCTGTTGGTGTTAGATTTGTGTCACTAACAGCAGGTGCTCACCATTTCTGTGGGATCAGAGAGGATAATCATGGGATTGAGTGTTGGGGGAGGTTCAATTCGTCTTCCATCCCGAAGAGTTCTGGGTTCATGGCCATTGCTTCGTCTGATTCCACAACCTGTGGAATCAGAGAAGACGATTTGGTTCTTGATTGCTGGTTCAGTGATGATGAGCCTGGTTTTGATCCTCCATTGGAGCTGTGCAGCCCTGGCCTGTGCAGTCCGGGCCCTTGTAACGCGAATGAGTTCGCTTTCAATGCGAGTATTCTCCACGAGGCGGATTTGAGCAATCTGTGCGCGAGGAAGGATCTGAGCATCTGCTCGCCTTGTGGGTTCACTTGTTCGGAAGGTTTCTTCTTGTCCAGCGAATGTACTGAGAACGCTGATAGAGTGTGCACTTCTTGCTCGCTCTGCCAGAACAGTTCTTGCTGGGACACTTGCAAGCTCCTGCCATCGCCAATCAAGCATGTTCGCGAGTTGCATAGATTAACGCTTGTGATCGGGTGTTCTGCAGCTGGATTGGCGTTGGTTTTGATGTGCTGGCTCGTCGTTCCTCGCGTGATCGCCATCAGGAGGCGAGATGGCGCGGGGAAGAAGAAGCAGTTCAAGCCGGATTTGGAACCTGATGTGATGAATGTCGATGCATTGTCCACAGTGACTAGTCTGGGGTCAGCTCAGGTCTTTCGGCTCTCAGAGCTGAAGGACGCGACTAACGGGTTCAAGGAGTTCACTGAGCTTGGTAGGGGAAGCTATGGATTCGTGTACAAAGCTGTTCTATCCGATGGGAAGCAAGTCGCTGTGAAGAGGGCCAACGCGGCCACAATCATCCATTCCAACAATCGCGACTTTGAGATAGAGCTCGAGGTGCTCTGCAAGATCAGGCATTGCAATATTGTGAATTTATTAGGTTATTGCTCAGAGATGGGCGAGAGGCTTCTTGTTTACGAGTACATGCCTCATGGGACTCTCCATGACCATCTCCATGGAGGCCTCTCTCCGCTGAATTGGAGCCTTAGGATTAAAATCTGTATGCAGGCTGCGAAAGGGCTCGAGTACCTTCACAATGAACTCGACCCTCCAGTTGTCCACCGCGATGTGAAAAGCTCGAACATTTTGTTGGATTCCGAATGGGGAGCGAGGATCGCTGATTTCGGGCTCCTCACGTCAAATGACAAGGATAATCTTGAAAGAGACTTGAAAGGCGACGTCTTTAACTTTGGGATTGTGCTTCTCGAGGTTCTCAGTGGAAGGAAAGCGTATGACCGAGATTACACGCCTCCAAGCATACTTGAGTGGGCTGTGCCATTGATCAGGAAAGGCAAAGCGGCTGCTATAATCGATAGAGACGTTGCTCTTCCTAGAAACGTTGAGCCTCTCCTGAGACTGGCTGACCTGGCAGAACTCGCTGTGAGGGAAAATCCTCTCGAGCGTCCTAGTATGCTGGATTTGGCATCTGGGTTGGAGCAGATTGTGAAAGATGGACTGATCTTGTAGTTCTTGGATCGAACGATGGATCGAGGAGCGTGCCTTTTTTGCATCGTCAGCTTCAGCGAGTACCGTTCTTCTGCAACTGTACATTTGTTATAGTAAGATTATTCTTGTACATGATCTTGGTTACTTACTGCAGTTCTTGCAACACTTAGAATCTTTCGTTTCTGCAAGTTAATACAATAAGTCATTCCCATGAAATGAAAACGGGTTTGCTGATATATTTTGTCAAGGAAATGGTTCCTAATGTACGATGAACTGCTGAATGATTCAATAAATCCACAAATTTATGAAAAACCTTTGTTTCCTTGCTAACTGGTGTAGTTCTTGGATGAATACAGCTCTTACATTAGCATTGACAAAGATTCAATTTCCTGAGCTGCTTTAGAAAATATTAATAGGCTATTAACTGCAGAATCAACAAGTTCTCTTCAAATCTGAATGATGTCGCTCTTATGTTGACTTAATATAGCTCTTATGTTGTTCTGTACTTAAATTGTTTCCATTAGCATCAATTTATTGGTTAAATTGTTTTCATTAGTATTGACAAAGATGCTATTCATTGAGCTGTTTTAGAAAATATTGATTGGTTGCTAACTGCAGAATCGACCAGTTCTTTTCAAATCTGAATGATAATATATGCTCAACTATAGGTACTATGTTCTCTTGCTTTTCTTGCAGCAACAGGGTCACTATTATTGTTCAGCAAGAAGATTGTTAGATTCTATCTTTTTTCACAATTCCATATTTTCTTGTCCCCTGTCATTTTCTGGTTAATGGTTGAAAAAAGACAGACATTGCGCAAGAAGATGCTGTTTTTTTTTTCTGCAGGGAGATGGAATCCAAGTCATCGAGGCGCTTGCGGACAAATCTATCGTGGAATTGAGGAAAAAGAACCTTTGCTTTATGAGATTCGTCAAGAAAAAAACGAGGTTGGTCTCAGTTATAAAATTCATCACTAGTTGCCTACCTTTTTATCCTTTTGTTTTGTTTCTCTGTTTCTCCGCAGGTTGAGCCCTTCACTGTCAAATCCAGGTTAGGTTACAAAATGTGGAAAAGCAACAAGACTAGAAAAAAGAGACTGAGGTATGGAAATGGAGCATTGAAGCAAGCATTATCAAAAAAAAATCATGTTCATGCTTGCTTCAATGATTGTTTGGTTCTTTCTGCATATGTTCTCTTTCAGTATCACTCATTCATATGCAAGTTTGCTTCATTGTTGCTTTCTTCCTCAGTAGAGGTTCATTCAAGTCTAGCCATGGCCTAACTGTGATCACAAGGACAAGGGTTTGAGTTTTTGTGATTGCACTCGCTCAGCATTGCAGGTATTTATCTGCACTTTCAATTTTTCATAGATACGCTTATGAACTAAATGTATATGCGTATGCATTACTGTATGTCATGTCACAGCGAGTCTCGGGTCTCCATCTTTTGGTATAAATTCATGCATGTGTTGTTATAGTGTAGTATACACATTTGTGTTTTTGACACAGTGCTCTAAACATTGCCGACTAGTATGATTAGTCCTCAATTTACCCCAATTAATTTCCGATCAACCTTTTATTATATGTTTATGCATGTCTCACTATATGCCATTTTCCGAGCTCGTTCAGAAAACTAGGCGATCTTGGAAAATGGCGTATGGGGAGCCATGCATGTCACAACGAGTATCAGGCCTCTGTCCTTTAGTATAAAAATTCATGCATGTCTTGTTATAGCGTAGTATACGCATTTGTGTTTTTGACGGTGTTTTAAAAATCTCCTACTAGTCTAATTAGTCCTTAATTACTCCTGATTAGTCCTCAGATGAAATACTGTAAAAATCTCTAACTTATCCGATTAGTCACCGATTAATTCTTTATAATTCCCGATCAATCCTTTAATTCGATTTATTTTCTGATTAATTCCAGAAAAGCAACTCTATAACCGATTAGCGCCTAACATTTTTTACAACATTGCTCAAATGTCTTATCCGTCTAACTAGCGACTAAGAGTGTTTAGAACACATTTTTGTTTGAGCATATGTTGTTTTTGCCTCAATTTTCTTCTGTTTGTTTCTTGTTCTGATAGTGTTCTTGCTGTTGAGATTTGATTAGGAAGTTTCTAACAAGAATAGTTGTGATTGAACAAACCAAACCATAATATATTAATATTCATAAATATTTATTAAATTTAACTTTATGGCATATAAATAAAGAAAATTGAGCGGTGGAGACAAGAGAGTGCCACAATTGGTTTTCAATAATGGGATTATCAGATTCTGCATTCAACCCAATATTGTTCTTATTGAATTGATGGACTTGTCATTGGAGTATCAATCAATAATATTGAATTATTTATTGATTTTGATATTTATGAGTCATTAATTTCATGATGAAAAATATGAAATTTAAGAGAGAGAGATAAAGTCACACACTTTAGCTTCTCTTTCTTTCTCTCCATTGATTTGTGTTCTGGGTGGAGCTTCCATTACAGACCCATCGTTCCACATATTCATCTTCATTGTTTATTAATTATCATCTTCTCTTTCTCTTCTCTTCTGATTCGACCCCTCTCATTTCACACCTCTCTCTCTCTCTGGTTTCTCTGTTTCGCTCACTGGCCAGTTCTGGATTTTGTGTTGTTTCTCCTAGATTTCTTTATTTTCTCTCGCTCTTGTTTGGTTGGGTGGAAAATCGAGTGCCTGAGATTCTCCGAGAAAATTACAGAGCGAACGGGGAGGGAAAATTTCGAGTTTTTTCGTTTGATTTCTTCAAAATTTCGGTACTGTGTGTTGGAATCGAACCCACCACGAATTAGGGATAATTTTTCGAATCGTGTTGTTTCGTTTAATTTCTCGCTCTAGTTTGGCTGGGTAGAATATCGCAAACCTGAGCTTGTCCGAGAAAATTACAGAGCGAACGGGGAGGGAAAATTTCGACTTTTTCTTTTGATTTCTCCAAAATTTCGGTACTTTCTCTGTGTTGGAATCGAACCCACCACGAATTAGGGCGGTTAGGGATAATTTTGCGAGTGACAGTGCCGATTGTTATACATAAGTTCTGGATTTTGTCTTGCCGCTCTTGTTTGGTTAGTCAGAAAATTCCAGAGCGAAAGAAGGGGGAAAATTTCGACTTTTTTCACTCATTTCTATAAAATTTCGGTACTTTCAGGGAGATTTGTAGAAGGAAAATCGGATGGGTAACATCGGGAGCAGCGGAGCGAACGGCCGGAGACGCCGCCGGAGCCACCCTCCGCCGCCGCCTCCGGCAGCTCCTCAGCCGGAGATTGCGGCGGCGAATCGGTACGTGTTCGCGGCGGCGACGCCTTACCCTTCACAATACCCTAACCCTAACCCTAACCAGCCGCCGCCACCGTTCTACCAGTACCCTGGTTACTACCCTCAGCCGCCGCCAGCGATGCCCTTGCCGGCGCCTTATGACCACCACCGCGGCGGCGGCCACGTGGAGGGCCCTCCACCTCCGCATGGCAACTGGGTGGGCGGGAGGTACCCATGCCCTGTTATGCAGACCCCGACGCCCTATGTGGAGCACCAGAAGGCTGTGACTATCAGGAACGATGTGAACCTCAAGAAGGAGACTCTGAAGCTCGTGGCGGATGAGGAGAATCCCGGGAGGTTCCTCGTGACGTTCACTTTCGATGCCACTGTTTCTGGGCAGTAAGTGATTGAGATTAGCTTTTGTGTTCTATGATTTGGATTGAGATTAGCTTTGTGTTCTATTGTGATTACTTTAGTGCTTTGTGTATTAGAATTTGGATTTGGGATTGATTGTGATTGTTTTAATGCTTTATAATTTGGGTTCGGGATAGATTGTGATTGGTTTAGTGTTCTATAGTTTACATTCGGGATAGATTGTGATTTCTTTAGTGCTTCGTGTTCTATAGTTTGGATTTGGAATAGATTGTGATTGTTTTAGTGCTTCCTGTTTTATAATTTGGATTCGGGATGGATTGTGATTGTTTTCGTGCCTCGAGGTTTATTTATTTTTGATCAACAAGTGCTTCGAGGTTTATAATTTGGATTCGGGATGGATTGTGATTGATTTAGTACTTCATGTTCTCTGATTTGGATTCAGCACAGATTGTGATTGTTTTAGTACTTCATGTTTTATGATTTAGATCAAGCATTGATTGTGATTGCCTTAGTACTTCATGTTCTATAATTTGGATTGAGTATATATTGTGATTGCTTTAGTTCTTCATGTTCTGTAATTTGGATTGAGGATAGTGTGGTCTATTTAGTGTATGTGATTGGAACGCTAGAATTCGAAATTATGTGGATTTATTTAGTTGTTTGATATATTATGTTGTTTAGAATGCTGAAAATGATTTGGTTTAGCTGATGCCGATTAAATTTGTTATCTGCTCGGAATTGGAGGGTTGCTTTATATATGATGAATCAAGTGTTAGATGTAAAATTGTTTCTATGAATTTATGGCTTCGGTTGCTTAAATGATTTTTTTATGGAGTGGAGGTGCTTTTGGGGATTTATCATTTTTCCCGGAGCTAATCAATGTGATTTTGAATATTTAGTATTAATCTAAGTGTGATTTTTGGGATTCAGCAAAGATTGTGATTAATTTAGTGAAAGCGATCTGTGATTGGAATGCTAGTACTTGAAATGATGTGAATTTAAGAGTGTGTTTTGGGGTTGAGGCGTTTTTCGGGATTTTCCTTTTCTGGACCAAACTCTAGGGTTTCTGAATACTCAGTATAGAGTTCGGGGCATAGGTAATATTAACGAGGAATACATTTACTTTCAGATGTACGAACTCATTTTCTTATGCGTGTTGTATGTATATGTATTTTGTTTCCGGATTTTAGCTTCTTCTCTGATTTTTCCCTTTTGTGGATTGAAAACAGCATCACCGTGATTTTCTTTGCAAAAGAAGGCGAAGACTGCAACCTCACACCGACGAAGGAAAGCGTCCTCCCGCCCGTGACCCTCAATTTCCCGCAAGGCCTGGGCCAGAAGTTCATGCAGCCCTTGGGAACCGGGATAGACTTCTCGATGTTTGACGAGGCGGAGCTGCTGCGCAAAGACGGTGACATGGACGTGTACCCCCGAGCCGTCAAGGCGGAGGCGTCGCCTCCGTCCCCAGTCGGTCAGAACGATTCGGACGGGAAGTCGGCATCGTCCGGGACGGCGGGGACCATGAATTCTCAGATAACCCACGCGGTCTTCGAGAAGGAGAAAGGCGAGTACCGGGCGAGAGTGATGAAGCAGATCCTGTGGGTGAACGGGATGAGGTACGAGCTGCAGGAGATATACGGGATCGGGAACTCAGTCGAGAGTGGGGACTTTGACGGGAATGACCCTGGCAAGGAGTGTGTGATTTGTCTCTCGGAGCCGCGGGACACGACGGTCCTTCCCTGCAGGCACATGGTAAATATCCTACGCTCTCCCTATTATTGTTCTCCTTAATGCCACTATCAGTGTTCTAAATCACGCTAGGCTAGGCGCTAGTAGGTCGGATAGGGCCTTCTGAGGATTAAACAGATTAAATAATTAGTTAGGAATTAACATAGGACTAATCTGAGATTAATCGGACAAGTTGAGAATTTTTAAAACACTGGTTGACGAGAATGTAACATTTGAACCTATCACAAGAAAATTACTGGTAGAATTGCCTTTTGGGATAATTGGAAAAATAGGCGCCATAGTTGCAAAACCTTACCCTGAACTATCAAAATAGGGAGAAAATGGGTCATGCGACCTATTTTTGAAATGACACAATTTCCCCTGGAATAAAAAATAATGACGATTTTTTTATGATAAATATAATTTTTATATGCAGGTTTAAATTTATTTAAATTCAAGGAAAATTTCGTCTTTTCAGTTCATTTTAGTCAGTGATATTAATGGGATACTAGTTCATTGGTCATTTCTGGTTTATTTCCTTGGTTACTCGTCAGAGTCAAATGATGATAATTCTATTGTTGATCGGGATTTTTTCTTTACGATGCAGTGTATGTGCAGCGGGTGTGCGAAGGTTTTGAGGTTCCAGACGAATCGCTGTCCGATTTGCCGACAACCCGTCGAGAGGCTTCTGGAGATCAAGGTCAACAATGGACCTGATGAATGATGATCATAAGGGAAGATCTCATTGTATAATAATAATAGTCCTTTGCTTGTTCTTCCTTATTTTCTTAGAAAATCAATGGTTTTCTTAATAATCAGACAAAGTTACTATCAATTTGCACAGAAGATACAGTTAGATCTGTTCTGTGTGAAAAATTTGGTCAAAAATATTAATTGTTTGTCATTCACTAATATGTGTGATGGGTTCACCAAGTTGATAAACACAACTTTTTTTTTATTATCTATTTATTGGTTTGAAGTGTTATTTGTTATGATTTGTTTTAAATATTAGTTAAATTCTGAACTTCTATTATGTTCTTATTTGATGTAATTATTGAGTATATTTTTAAGAGAAAATTGCAAGAACATGAAGTGTATTATTATAGTTTTGCATATAGTCTAATTATGCTATTTTTACTCTTTGTTAGCTTGTAATTTTTGTACTATTAGTATAAATTTGTTAACATAGTCGGAAATTTTAAAATATATTTAAAATTTCAAATATAAACTTCTGAACCCG
>JAYMTP010001695.1:0-22688 GCA_036897365.1 Geranium brycei
CCCCCCCCCCCCGCCGCCAACCCACTTGCCTCCCCCATCACCACCACCAGCACCTATAGTATATGCCTCCCCTCCTCCTCCAGTTCACCATTCTCCTCCACCTCCAATTCACCACCATTCTCCCCCACCACCTCCAATTCCGTGTGAAAACCCCCCACCAGCAGCTCCATCATCACCACCGCCCGCTCCAGTGTACGAGGGGCCATTGCCTCCAATCTATGGGGTCTCATATGCTTCTCCACCACCACCACCTTTCTATTGATTCTTTTGAGAACTTTCCTCCTCTAACCTTCACTCAACCACAAATCATACACGAGCTGACAATGTTCATCTTCCCCATGGGGCAATTCTCATTACCACCTAGAGGAAGAACAAAGGCAAAGGGTCTTGTCAAGTAAGATCATTGATTGCTGTATACAGAATAGAGAAGAGGTTCATACCAAATCGGTAGAGGGTCAGAGGAGAAAGTCTCCATATTTATTGGAATTGTTATCATGGATGAAATAAGAATGGTAGAGAAAGAGTAGGTCAGCAGAGAAAGTTTTATGTATAGGGATCATCATCATCAATGTCAATGGAGGACCATAATACACACCACCACCATCACTTGTGCTACTGCTTCTGCTTTGTGGGTCTTCTTTTTTTGAATCTTCACACTAGTTTTTGGTTTCTTTTGATTCCCAATTTATAGTATAATCATGAATGAACATTTTACTTGTATTGATTTCTAGAATTCAGATCCTTCCCTTCTCTTCTCTTTTCGCGAACTTTTGACATTGATGCTTAAAAATTCACGTGCATGAATTCATCATCTTCTTCAAGTCATTTGCTTACTTGCACTTATGGATTGTAACACCATTCTGAATAAGCTTGTGTTTTTGCCCTTTCGGGATAGCAAAATACCATGAGTACTCGATTTCCCATTCTTGTTGATTTGATTGGCATAGAGTGATCCAGAATTCGCAAGTTGAGGTTGTTTGTGTAAACTTGTTGGCACCTGAAATTTGGGGGCAAATCCCCAAGACTCCTTGATTGGTGGTAGATTCAACCCCTGACTTATGCTTCACCTTCCCCATTTGTTTGATTAATGTAGTAAACAATTGTTTTGGGTTGGGATTGGTCCCAAGTGCACACCCCCATAAGCCCAAGTTCTCCAAATTTTGAATTTCAAACCCATCTGCTTACGTTTCACGGTCACACTTCCCAATTGGAATTTGGATTATTGAATTTAGCCCACCTCTTCAATGTATTTAGAATATTTATTGAAGCTTTCACAAATCCAAAATATTCCTCATATGAATATTCTTTGTTTAATAATTGGGTTGTTATATGTTATTTGTGTATGAAATTTGTCTAAGATAACCTAAAAATTTTTAGAGGTGAGCACTTTTTATTCAAAACCGAATTCGAACTGGGATTCAAACTGAATCTAAACTGAAAAATCAAGAACTGTGGGTATTGGATCGGATTTGGGTCTGAAAACTGTTGGTTAACCGGTTTGATTCTGAACCGGTTCATGAGCTTTTAATTAATATTTTTTGTAGCTGCAATTTAAAGTTATTGCCTACAAACGAATTTATTCATGTATACTTTTGCCCATAAATTGAACAATTTATGAATATCACATTAATTGGGTCAATTTGGGCATAATAAAGAAATTGGACCAGTGAATCGGACCATAAATCTCACAATTAATCATGTAATCGGGTCTAATTGGGCGGAACCAAAAACCAAACCTAGAACCAGACCGTTTCCTACATAATGAGTCCGGGTTTGGGTCTCTAATTTAAAGAACCGATTGATTGATCCGGTCCGGTTCTAACTGGTTCAGTCCGGTTCCAGAACCGTGCCAAGCCCTAGTAATTTTAGCCCGAACTCTACTCCAACTCATATAATTTATGTCATTTGGTCGTATGTTGTTTTAATATTTTAGTTATAAAATAAAATATTTATTATATCATTATAATTATATAAAATAATAATAATCATAGGATATAATATAGTAATAAAGTAATAATATTGCATTAAAGAGATAAATATAATATTGGATTGGAGATGCTCATATTATAATCTCTTAGTGGTTAAAGGAAGTTTTATATGTGTAGAGTTTATAATAAAAAAAGTTACAATTCTTGAATCACATTACTCATTTTCTTACAATGACATTAAATTAAAAATTATTTTATATATTCTTCTTTCATCAACGATAAATCAATAAACTTATCTTAGCTGTTCATATGCTATACATAACGTTTTAAATACTAAAACTTTTAATAGGTAGGCTCATCTAAATTAGTTACATTACTGTTGTGGGTCATTTCCGTATAACTTTTAGAAACTATTTCTTTATACACTCTTTAAAAATAAATAATATCATACCTAGTTGGTCTAAGTATTTATGGTTTTACTTTTAATAGTGTTTAATAAAAATTTAGACCAGTTTGATTATTCCCCAGGAGTTTTATCCATTCAATTAACATGTAATATTTTTTTAAACATTTTATTAAAAAATTTAATTATAAAATTAAGATATATGTTTAAAAATTCTTTTCTACACGGCTTGATAAATATCTTTTAACTCCTGATTACAAGTTTGATATTACATATTGGTGATATTTTAATACAACTATTATTGTCACCTACCAAAAGAGGTCTATTTCTGTCTCTTAAATTGGGTTTGTGTTGAATGTTTAGAGGGTGCCCTCGTGATCGTCTTAAAACCTTGGAGTCGCCGCAGCCACCACCTGTGACTGGTCCACCATAAATTCGGTCACATCTCAACCCAATTCAAAGGCCACCATAGCTAAGCTCTTATTAGATGTCACATTTAAGCATCTGTTCAAAGTTGACTACCATGTCGTTTTATTTCTTCTCTTCTATGAGCTTTGTTTTTGTCTAAATTTTGGTTTCCACCGTAACCAAACAATGTTATATTATTTCTTAGCATAATGTCATAATTGCCTAAAGATTAGGGGTAATTTGATGTCAGCAATACAAGTTTGCCTCATTTCAAAATCAGTATTTTAAGTTTGAAATTTTTTTTTCGATACACCAAGTTTATTTACGTCACACTTAAAATAACAAAAATTAAATATAACAGAATTATTTTGTAAAAAGTCCAAAATATAACTATTTGCATAATAAAAAAGAATATTGAAAATTTTGTGAAATTACATGTTTATCCAAAAGTCTTGAAGCCACTTCTTCTTCAAGCCTCCTCCTCCTCCTCCATGCCACACTGGGACTGTCGCCGGAATCAACAGGAAGATTAACGAAGCAAGTCCGGCGACCTCCTCCACCGCGTCCTCGTCATTGAACCCGCTTGGGAGGTCCTCTTCATTGCCTCTCCGTCGATTAGCGCCCAGATCCGAGTCCCGACCACGACGAGACGAGACCCGACATCGCCGCTACGTCCCAGGCGGAGCGCTCCGACGTGGAGGCTCCTCCCTGACCTAAACCAAAAACCTGGATCTCCAGCGCCGGAATCTGGAGCTTGAGGTCGGAGATCTCGCGGAGGAGCGATTTGCGGTCTCGGAACCACCGCTACTCCTCGCGGAGCCACCGCTGTTCTTCGCGGAGCCACTGCTCTAGAACCAGATGTCGATGCATTCGGCGTGAAACGCGCAGCACAGAGGGAGGAGGCAGAGCCGATCGTCCGGCTTGAATTTCGAGAGACCGATGATGAATCCGAGTCCGAATCGGAGACGGAAGAGGCTGATTTCCGCGTCTGTGGATCTGGTAAATTGGGGCTCCGCCATCGGCGCAGCATCGGAAACGGATTCTCCTGAGCCGACCTCGCTCCGGGAAAGAGCGTGGCGGTGGCCGCCGGCGAGCTAACGGTGGGGGACATGAGGAATAAAGAGGACAGAGATGATTGAAGATGGAGGAGAGGGTGGGGGAAGTTGAAAAGGATTGAGGGCAAAATAGTAATTTCACAAGTTGAATTAGTTCTTTTTTATAAATATATATTTTTTTATTTGTAAAGACTAAAATATCCTTTAATCATAAGTTAAATGAACAATAAGGGCATTTCAGACTTTTTACAAACCAAAACCGTTAGATTTAACGGAAATTACCCTAAGTGCAACGTAAATAAATTGGGATACCGGCAAAAAACTTTTCAAACTTAAGATATTGAATTCGAAATAACGTAAACTTGAGGTACTGACATAGAATTACCCCTAAAGATTAGAACGGATGGTCTCATATTTTTATATGTCGTTTAAGACGTAAAAAAATAGAGACATGATAAAAAGAAGTTACTTCATTCACTCCTCTTATTGTCTTCTACATGTTTGACATAGAAATAAATTTTAGTATATATTCAAATTGACCCGCTCTAATATCTTGCCAACTTTACGTAATTTAACTAAATATGTTTGTTAGTTATACCTTAACAGAAAAGTCAATATCGATATTAACATTTTTCTCTCAAATTATTTAAATGTTGGCTTTTATATTAAAGAGTGTCAATCATATATAATTACATATGATTAAAAAATACTCATTTTTTAATTATATATGATTTTTAGTATGTACCTTTTAAAATTTGAACATATGGTAATTAATAAATTATACGTTTGATTTGCTTGACCGCTTGATTAAATTTGGATGTCGGTTTGATATCTCAAGTTGTATGGAGACAATTGGAAGCATGTGCATGACTAGCAGCGTTGCTTCCTCACCCCAAATTGGGGCCAAAAACTTTGGCACATTACAAAGGGTATGAGATCGAAGAACCTTCTTGATATGCTTAGAATAGTCATAGATAGTGTGCCACATCACAACACTACCATAGTAACAAAGAAGAAGCAAAAGTGCAGATTCTCCTCTCCTATAAGAGACCACTTGTGTTACTTTACCCTTTTTATTTTCATGCTTTTAGCTCTATGGTATGTGAAATGAGTAGGTTTTTGAGTATTAGAATCTAAAAAGACAAAAGGGAAAAAAGACTTCAATTCAATCAACACTAAGTCGTGGGTAGTAGTGTTTATATTCCAACCAAAAACCAGCTAGTCCGCCCACCTGAATTGGCCTGCGGCCTGTTGGGCTTCACTCGCGGATTCAGGGGCGGATTGTACATAAAAAATGCCTGACTCGTACAAGAATAGGCGGATTGCGGGTTGAATACATCAAAATCATGGTTAACCGGCCCATCCGCACTACACATCTTTCAGTCCATTTAATTAATTCAACTCAATAAGTAAGGCAACCCATTTAATTTAGGAAGCTCATTTGAACAACTCTCCACATCCACAAACTGAACTTGGTGACCAATGACCACCGATTCTTCTTTTCAGGAGAGTTCTTCTATCTACTAAACTTGCATCTTTTCACTTTAAATGATTTACGGCCTAATATGAAACTAATTTTTTTGAAGTTTTGTATTATCGTGAAAATTTAGGTGGGTGATGCGGGTCATCAACCAATCTAATCGCGAACCCGTGCGGTTTTTAGTGTATCAGAACCGCTCCACTTTGGGCGGCTAACGGGTCAGCCAAAACTCTAACCGCATCTCTATGGTTGGGTCAATATATTTTCATTTGGGCAGTTAAACCGTTCATGAACACCCCTAATTGTGGGTGCTTGCATTCAATTACAAAATATTTTCACATTCACCCTCTCTACTTGCTCCATCCAATGTTTATCCTTCTATTTTTACCCAAGTAGGCTTATAGCATGTATAATGATATTTTGGTTACTAAATACATACTCTCTTAATTGAGTTTGTTCTCTCATCTTAATCGTACTAGTATGATAATTACAAGTGTAATTTAGATATAAGAATCGCTGCTCAATCAAGTGCAGTAATCAACATTTTAACAACTTGTCATTCACATTGGTGGACGAGAAAAATACACACATTATATCATCTCAACAACATTGCGTAAACATATTTACTACAAGTACTTTTTGTTGGGATTTGCCTATAATCATAAGAAAACAAGATCATCCAAGATACAAATAATACTAGGGGCAGATCCATATTTCTAACAAAATCTTAAAAATATAAGTACTACTTATGTTGATAATAGAAAATCAATGGAGACACGAGATTGCAGATGCGTATCCGAATCCCATTAATCTTTATCTTTGACAACAATGTGAATTTTCAAATTGTCACACCTTTATTACTACTTCTAATGTATTCTCGATGAGTGAATAACCGTATGCATATCGTGTGTAATTTGGGACCACAATTCTAGTTATAATTGAACTTTATAAGGGCATCCACAATGGTGTTCCCTACATTTAAAATAATGTATGAGTGATTTGCATTGATATTATGGTAGAGAGCCGTTTTTCATTTCAACTTAATCTATACTCTCTACATTTAAGCTGCATACATTTTTTAATAACATTTATTACTTTTTAATTATAAAAAGTTTGTATGAGGAGGGCGTAGTGAAATCAAGTGTAATACAAAATAAGAAAGTAATAAGAGAGATAATGCAAGGATCGCCGAATTATATAGTGTGAAATAAAAAATTTCGTTGGAATGTATTTTTTTTAATTTTCACTCCTTATCTTTTATGTAGATCACTACAGTTTATTTGATAGCACAACAAATTTAATATTACGCGTGAGCGGTGAGGTAAGGTGAGGTGGGTTATGGAATAATAACAATAAATAAAGGGAAAATTGCAAAAAGTCTCCTTATAATTGTCTTTTTTGCACAAACTCTTTATTTACTGCATTTTTGTAAAAAATCTCTCTCACTCATGTTCAAATTTGCACCGTCTGTGCAAATCCGTGAAAATTAACGAAAGTGTCACTTAAGTGTCGGACGTTTGATTTAGCACGTTTAGGGATGGGCATGGGTCCAAACCTGGACTGAACCGGTCAAGAAACAAACCATACCGAACTCCTGGTTTTCCATTTTAAGAACCAGAATTGTTATCCGCGGTTCCCGATTCTATGGTCTCAATTCCAGTTCGGTTCGGATTCGGTCTCTAGTTCCATTGCTAAAGTGTCCACTCCTAAGCACGTTCGAGTTAACACTTAAGTGAAACTTGCATTCATTTTTATGGATCTGCATAGACGGTACAAAAATAAACAAGAGTAAGAGAGAGTTTTTGTAAAAATACAACAAAGTGAGAGTTTGTGGGAAAAAAACAACATAATTATAAAGAGACTTGTTACAAAAAAATTTATAAATAAATTATGATAGTGTGGAAGGAATTATGGTACCACCAAATGGACAGTGATGTTTAAGGGAAGGGACCTACTTAAGATAACACTCACATGGGGAGTGTTTACTTTGTGAGGGTCTTTTGGTATCCAATAGAAATACATAATCTATAAGCTACTTATTAGTATATAAATAAGTTGGTTGACTAGGTTTCTTAACTTCATTTAATTAGGGATTTATTTGACAACCTGTGATTAAGTCAATTATACTATTTAATTGCCTTTCATCATAGATTTGTTGCCATATTGGCCCAATGAAAACCAAACCCCACCCATCACCATTTGAACAATTCAACCTTTTATCCTATTTTTCTTAATCACAAATGTATGGGTTTTGAGGGATGAGACATAAGAGTAAGTACAAGCAGGTTCACCAAATAATTCCAATGCATGCGAATTAATCTAACTATTCTTTTTTGCACTAAATTGCAAATGTGTAGTCCAAATTAAAGAATAGTACACCGTTGATTTTAATTGCCCTTGCAAATATGTCCAACATGCTTATCAAGAGTAACAGTATCTTAGATCAATCCGATCAAATCATGACATTAACAATATTTGTATAAAACGAGATATTTAAACATTTTTCACTTACATACACGTTATTCTTACATACACATATATTCTCAACACGTGAAATAACATAAGGGTTTGACATATACGAGTATAGCTCAAACGTTAATTTATGATATTACGTTAAAGTAATATCGACTTAAAAACTTAAAATTTATACTATGAAATTTTATTAAATGATAATGATATCTATATTTTTTAAATGTGAGACTAGTGGTTATGAAAATATATTCTAATAATTCATTTATAATTAACTTTCTAAAACGACAATAACCAATTTAAAATACTAAAATATAGAATAATTGTGTTCATTTTGAAACTATGGAAATCTTTTGCCTAGTTCTGATTTTGATCACCACGTCCACACTTGCAGTTCCAAACCAATGGTGAGGCTATGGAGCCAACTGAAATTAGGTTGTTGGGCTTGTTTAGCCCCATATTTGTTAACATTATGGGTTGGGCCAAAACTAGACGACCCAATATATCCATGAAATCAAACGGAAAAGGTTGAACCGAGCCCAAACCCTTATATCGATCCATACCCTCTTTTTAAAAGCATGACCCAATGATTGACCACCTCATGGTGTAAGAATATTGTAGGTGAAGTGAGCAAATTAAGAGAATGATTTTGGATTTTAAATCGATTATGGGTACCAACTTTATTCTAGGGCTTGCATTTAGTTCAACAATATGGGAGCTATAAATGACATAAATAAATAAAATAGAGAAAATGGATCACAATACACAAAGAAGACAACAAAAGTGTTTAACAACACCCACCAAATTCAACAATTTTTGCAACACAAAAACACCCCATCTTCTTATTTGAAAGTGTTGGTGATCAATTTAATTCAAAAATTAGTTGCCAAAAATCCTAAATTGTTTATTACATCAACAATTTTCTTACTCATGAGATTAACATAAGTATTTAAGTTCAAATAATTTTACTAAGTCGAGCTATAATGATAACAAATAAGTTGTTAATTGAATTTGAATCTGAAAATTAAACTTAAAAATTGAAGGTCCTGCAATATTTGTTAAGTAATTATTGAGCCCATATCTTTTATAAATATATCACTTAAAATGGAAAAACAATAATTGCACTCCATTTATTCCTTCCACTCTTGTCATAATTCCTTGTACTCCTCTTCTCAACAAGGAGTGCCCGCAAAATAATATAATAAACAGAACATGTTACTCAACATATATTACAAAACACATAACAAATCAAATTCTAAACTGAGCGAGCTAATAAAATAAAATTGCACAAGAGTGAAAATTAAAACACAAGACGCATATTAAAGATCCAAAACGACAAAGGAATAAAATTAATGGACGAATAATTATTTAATTGTTTAGAGAATTAAGCTGAAAGATAGCATATAGTGATTGAAGTAAAGACAGAACATAGAAGCTTGCTGTTACGGCGGGAAAAAAATGAATAGCAGACCAAATAGAAGCAACCTCTGTTTCTCACTCTCTATATATAAACAGAGCCGAAATCGAAGACGCAAAAGTTATCAAGAAACCAAAAGAAAATTTTCTTTGGTTTTTCTCGGGAAAATTTACAGATTTTTCTCTTGAAGATCACTTCTTCAAACCCATTTCTTGATCCAGAAATTCCAGGTATTTTATCTCTCTCTCTCTGCTTCTAATTAATGGTTTATTTGTGCTCTTTATTTTGATGGTGAAATTATATATTTACATTTATTTTGTTACACAAAATCTTGAAGATCACTTCAAACCCATTTCTTGATTTATAAATTTCAGGTATCTCTCTATATCTGATTAATAGTTTGTATGTGTCATGATAATTTTTTTTCTTCTTTTTCATAGAATTTTTAAATTTATTATGCTCTTGGGGTTTCATTAATTACTATGTATATAATTACTCAGTCTAATTTGTATACGAATTAGAAACTGAGTATGGCCCAAAAGCTCCTCAAGTATATTGTTTATTAAACATTTTAGAGGTTTGATATTCCCATAAATAATGAAATGACAAAAACTACCCTTGCATACAGTGGCTTACTAGGCCAAATCGGCAGAGAGGAGGGAGGGTAAAAGAGTAAATTCAACAGAGGCGGACATAATCTGGTAGCGTGACGTCACGGTGATTGACTTGCATGCGAAGCAAAAGATTGAAGGAACGTAGTAGATTGGGCGTGAGATGATGAGGTTAGTGGGTGGGTGCTCGCTCACACCTATCTCAAAATACGAACACATGCACTGCATAAATGTCCTGTCCTTTTCACAACTTTAATGTTCTATGAGTGTCACGTGCGTGCCTCTTGATTGCTCATCTGAAAGATTCCTTCATCACAAGTCTTGTCTCTCTGCACTCCAATCCATTGAGGCTTGAGCATTGCGTTCCCTAAACGCTCTGTCGTTTTGACCCTTAAATCGAATTACAACATTCATGGATTTGGTGGTCCATAAAAAATGTCCATTCTATATAATATAATTATTTATGAATCATAAATACTATTCTAATTTGGTTAATTGGCAAAAATATGTTATGTATCATCAATCAAGATCGTCAACTTTAACTTTTTTTATAAAAGTTGTGTAAATGATTAAATTATTCTTAATATTAAGAATTATTTTTTAAATAAAACAAAAATATATATTTTAAAATTTGTTTTGAAAATATCTTTTAACTAAATTCTTATAATAAAAATTGTAATGTAATATTTCAGTTAAAATTATTTAAATATATATATATTGTTTAATATTACACACAATTTTATTATTTTTTTACAAATACATACATTTTGTGCAAAAAAAAATTAAAGTTCATGTCACACTTACAAAAATGTAACAATATATGACATGTTTTTGTTATTTTTCCTGAAAAAATAAACTTTAGTTTTAAAAAATCAGTTCATTCGTGAGTTAACATACTTTTATTTATAGACTGAAATCGAGTTGTTTTATTTTATTCTTTTAATTGGTGGATCAAAGTATAACATAGGTTTTAAATTACGTAAGTTTTTATTATTTTTTTGAACGGTGAACTGAACTATAACTTATAATTTAAATTATATAAGTTATAAAATGACATATTCAAATATTCAGATGAGTTGGTATCTTAAACCTACCTACTCCTATATAACTCACAGTTATTTAATCACTTTCAAAATCCACATTTATGGTGAAAACCATTCATATCATGTACAAAAGATTGATGATTAGATAAAGCATGAAAATGGGTTTTTGAGTGTATAAATTGGGACAAACCCAAATTGACAAGAGATTCCAAATTTGAGGGTTAGGTAAGTAACGGTACACTCCATTCGCATACGCAACAAGCCTGTTTGAGCAACTGTGACTCTCAGTCTATTTCTGGTCTCGTTGGTTTCAGTTTCCGATGAGAAGAGAAAATTGATGTGATGATTGTTGCTGCTCCGATGGAGAGCGGCGGCGAGAGGAGGAATGTTGTGGTGTTCCAGTCGGAGTCTTGGTTCTCCCAGTTTCGAAATGGGTCGAATCCGTGGATGGCCAGATACGTTTACGGGTTCATCTTCCTGGTTGCGAATCTGTTTGCTTGGGCTGTTCGTGATTATTCTCGCGGACCCTTGTCTCAGATCGACAGTAATGCTCTTTCCCATTCCTTGCTTTCTCTTTACTTATGCTTTTACCATCTTTTTTTCTTCTTCTAAAATCTGTGATACCCATGTCTTCAATTCAGCATTGTCGACTGGAATCTCTGTACTTTTGATGATTTTGATGCTAACTGCATGCAATTTTGATGTGGGTCATGGGAATTTATAGAGCTCAAGGGTTGTGATGTGGGTTTAGTTTTTGATGATGATTATTCTGTGATACCCATCTCTTGAATACAGCATTGTTGTGTGGAATCACTGTACTTTTTGATGCTAATTGTATGCAAATCTGATTTGGGTAATTTGAATTTATAGAGCTAAAGGGGTGTGATGGTGGAAAAGACTGTACTGGCGCTCAAGGAGTGCTGCGTGTGAGCCTCGGATGCTTTGTATCCTTTCATAACCATAGATCTTCAATGGAGATGGAGATGGCTTTTATTCTTAATGATCTTGGTTCCTATACATGTATTGTTGAGCCTTGACTTTGTTAAACCAGGTATTTTATATCGCCATGTTTGTTTCAACCGCTGGTACCAAGAAATTGCACCAGCATAGAGATGAATGGCATTCAGGATGGTGGACTGTCAAGATTGTCCTGTGTATAGTCTTGTCAATCGTCACCTTTTTGCTTCCTAATACGATCATTGAGCTCTACGGTAAGCATGATTTATTAATTTCTTTGAAAACTTGCCTGCTTAGGTCTTGTATGTCTTTTTCTTTTTCTTGTTTTTGTTTATGGTATCTTATACTTATTAGTTGACTTCATGCGTATTAATTGTTATTTTTGCCTCCATCCTTGGTTGACAGGAGTTGTTGCACATTTTGGCGCCGGGTATCATTGATTCTTGTTATATATATTCCTGTCCTCAAGACATATACTGGTTGGGAAGTTCAAGATTAGCTTCCCATCTAAGTTGTCTTTCAAATTACCGGGATATTGTGCATTAATAGATTTCAACATATCCTTTTCAGGGTCTTTCTCCTCATTCAGCTTATAAGTATCATCAGCTTCATCACATGGCTGAATGATTGTTGTCACAACAGCAATGCAGTGAAATGGTACGACTCTCCTCATTTCGGGGGTGTCTTTTTACTCTATCTGGTGTTCTTTTTTATCAAAGCATTTTCAGAAATTACTATAAGTTTGCAAAATGTGAAATCATAATTTTTATGGTCGGAAAATTACGGAATGCTCAAGTAACCTCGGTGGAAGCAGTAAATAAGAAATACTTTTACTGATTATTTCCCTGCAAGAGTTCTATATACACATTTAAATTGTATATATGAATTTGTCTTCAATAGAGAGCTGAAGAACAAGCTAGTATGCAGATTTTCCTATTTCCTATTAACTAGATTTCCAAATCTCTTGTTTCTAAGAAATTAAACATGTGTCATTTGATCTAGAGTAACTGCTAATTTTGAATAAAACTTTCCTTGCAGCCACATCCACGTTATGTTAGTTGCAACCACTTCTTATGTTGTTTGCATTGTGGGAATCATTTTTATGTACATATGGTATGCACCAGAACCGTCTTGCCTCCTCAACATTTTCTTCATAACATGGACGCTCGTGCTCCTGCAGCTCATGACCAGTGCCTCCCTCCACCCAAAAGTAAGTATTAGCCATCCCGTACCTTCATTTCTGCTGTATTGTGACTTATAACTCTGAATTTCTGTTTCTTTGAAATAGGTGAATGCTGGCTTCTTGACTCCGGGGCTGATGGGGCTTTATGTCGTATTCTTATGCTGGTGTGCCATTAGAAGGCAAGATTTTTATATTTTTTTATTGCCTTCTCCGTTATTTGTAAATGAAATCTTACTTCACGCCGTTTCACCTTTTCCGAAGAAGTTAAATTTCTTAATTTGCTCGGATGAATCAGTTCGTACAAACTAGTAATTATATATATGCATATTTGGAATCCTTCTGTCCGATTTCTCAAACTAGCTTAGTATAGGCATTAAATTCTAAGTATTGTTGGCGATGAAGATATCTTTTCAGCTTTGTGCTCGGTTAGTTTATTGCTTTTACTTTTCAGCATATTTCTTTTTTTTAATTGTAAATGTTCCTTAATATTGAATTTTATCGTGTCACAGCGAACCTGCGGGTGGAAGCTGCAACAGGAAAGTGGATGCTCCCAACAGAACAGACTGGCTTTCCATAATAGTAATATCTGAATCTTCATAACTCTTCTTTTAGAAGTTTGAATTTCTTTTCCCTCTTTTGTGTGAAGAACTCATTTAACTTTGGAGTTCTTTAATAGGTTTACATTTATGCTTACTTGTTTGAAACTCTTATTTACATAGATGTAATTCGTCTTTCATATAATAATGACGTGGTTTGTCTGTTCACAGAGCTTTATTGTGGCGCTGCTTGCAATAGTTATTGCAACATTTTCAACAGGCATTGACTCCCAATGCTTTCAGGTTTGTTTGATGATCTGAGTGAAGCTCTTATTAGTCGTAATGATTTTAAATGAAAATGCATCTGAAGAAAACAGCAGTTCAGGAAGAAGGACACGGAGTCTGAAGATGATGTTCCCTATGGCTATGGATTTTTCCATTTTGTTTTTGCAACGGGGGCCATGTACTTTGCGATGCTGTTGATCAGTTGGAATAGCAGCCATACCATGAGAAAGTAAGTTTTCTGAGAAATAATTTCTGCATCTTGGAAGAGAAGATTATATATGTATGTATAGTTGTTGTGTGAATATCAAATTAGATGTTGGTATCTGTCAGGTGGACGATCGACGTGGGTTGGACGAGCACTTGGGTGAGGATCGTAAATGAATGGCTGGCGGTCTGCATTTACTGTGAGTAGTTGCAGAAACCATATGGATGAATTGATTTTCTACCATTTTGTTTGTAGCTGTGACTATGTTTGTTGCAAAAGCTACTTGTGAACTTACCATTCATTTTGCAGAACACGAATTTTTTTTAACTGACAAAAATACCATAAAATTAATTTTTTTTCATACTCAAATTAACCGATTTTTCTCTTCTATGGCTGACCATCCCCAACTTGTAGTTCAATAGTACAAAGTCAGTATTACTTTTAGAGATTGCACCGAAGCCGAGAGATTTAATTTGAGAAAATTGTGCCGAAATATTTTATAGGATTTTTTTTCTTCCAGATGGACGCAAAAGTTGAGGAAAATAGGCAAGTTGAGTCGGGAAAAAATGAATTTGATTTTTAAAATTTTACCCAAATATTTTTCAGGATTTTTTTTCCGGATGGTTGGCCAAAGAAGTTGATTAGAAAAAAAATGATTTTTATTTTTTTAAATTTAATTTTAATTTGAGGAGTATTTTTGTCATTTTTGAAAAAGTGCATCATTTTTTCTTATAAAAAAATGGTAAGTTGGTGTATAATTTTGCAATAAATGAAGTTCGCGTGTACACATTGCAAAAATAGAATATTTACATAGCCATTTTATGCAATTAACAAAAATATAAATATTGGTTTAGGATGATTTTAACGAAGAGATTACATGTTGTTTTGCAGTGTGGATGTTGGTGGCACCAATGGTATGGAAAAGCAGGGAATCAGCTGAAACATGAACAAAATAAATGAAGTTGTACATATTCCAACTCTTGCAAATACAAAAAATAGGAGACAAAACAGAGCAACCACCCATAAGTATGGGCTCACTGCTCTTTCCCATCCGTATCCGTAAATACCATGGTATAAAGAATGTAAATCCAGACCTGAAATGGCATATACTAGTTTTTGCTGAGCTTTGTCCTGGGCAATTTACCAGAAAACAATTACCGTGACACAAGTCAATCTAACCCAATCTTTAATTATGATACAATATTTTGAAAACGAAATATGCTTACATATATTAATTAATGATCTAAATGTTTGATGATTTTGCCCTGGAACATTGAATGTTCAAACGTAAGAGAGCTCACAGCATGATGATGAGTAAAGAATAGTGGTAACACTAACAAACGAAGAATAGAAGACGCAATGAAACTGGAAAAATACCAATCACACCAGGGCTCCATAAAAAATACCCCCATCTTTTCCCATAAGTTATAAGTTTCCTCCCTTGTATCGGATACCGTTGTTCCCAATAGCTCTCCTCTCTCTTTTCCGTTTTCTTGGCCCGAGACGCTCTTCATTTTGATGGATCTTCTGAATCAAACTATATAACAAAAACTAAATGTTGCATCAGATATTTGATGGGGAGCAACATGATACTGCCTAAACCCTAATTGGGGTCGGAAAGGCCTTTGTTCTTTGCATTCATCCAAATGGGTTTCCACCAGCTGATGAGTAAGGATTCGAGGTAGCAGGTGCTGAGTATCTACCAGCCATCTGCTGATCTGAACCAAAAGAAGTGCTATCACTGGGAAAAACTCCAAATCCTTGAGACCTGGAAAGGAATTTTCATCTCAATGAGTTGTAAAGTGACTTGCACTGAAGAACAAATATAATCAAGTCTAGACGGAGAAAAATAAATCTTCTTTAGGCGAGGAAGTTCGTAAAAATTAAATAAACGCAACACTGTAGGTACTCAGTATGTTGCAAAACCTCTTCCTAACAAGTGATTCAATGACCAAAGGCCGTGGGTTGTAGAGACCTCAAGTAATAAGCATTAGGTCGTCGGTTCTAATCATGTAAGAATGACTAGTTTTACGATTTGATTGGAGAAAGAGAAGGAAGAAAATAGATTTCCTTCTAAAACAGAGAGAGGAACAGTTGACGGATGCATAAGGTGATGGCAGCGTGTTAAATACAGAAGAAAGATTGTTTTTAATTGCAGTCCATCCTTTTAATCCACAAACCAAACTACTTCATTTAAACTATTTTGAAAGAAAAAGAAGTTTACCCAGAAGGCAGCGTGTTAGTTGGTGCTTGTCCCATATAAGGCCCTGAGGATTGCCACGGAGTCAGTAAATGACAAGATCAAACAGTGTAGGGCATTGAAAAATTACTATAGAGTTAAAGAAAGAAAAGTTACTTGGAGGCATTGCTGAAGCATAAGACGGTGCCTGAGCAGGCAAGGCCGAAGCATAAGGTGGTGCTTGAGGAGTCATTGCAGATGCATAAGGTGATGGTTGTGGTTGCATCCATGTTGGGGATGGAGTACCCAGACTGGTGGTTTGATGCAAGCTTGAAGGTGTCACATTTGGTAGAGCACCTTGCATGGATACCATGGAGGGAAACTGCAAAACAAAGAAAATGGATAAGCCATGTTAATTTCTTTAAAAAGTGATTAACCTATTGTATGCAAAACAAGTTCGGCTTCAAGCAAATCTACAAATCTTCTCAGGCAACTAGGGAAAATTACTCCAATGTGTTGATCAAGTAGAGAAACCTAATTATCATTGAACACACACCTGTTTAGGTGGCAACTATATTGTAACATAATGCAATCCATCTGTTCAGTCAAATACCTTAGCTTGTCGTTACCTTTCTGTAAAAGCATTGCTCATAGCAGCAAAATATCAAAAAGTTTTAACAGCACCTCAATGTACATTTTGCAACATTATATGAAGATGCTTATACAATAACTTCGTTGCAGCACTGGACACTTCGTGGTGAAAAGTCAAAAATAGTGACAAAAACAAGCAAATAGATTAAATTCACATTGTTCACTTACAGATGGAGCTGGAGCTGGTGGTGCTGGTTCACTGCCCACATCAAATGGATTTGTAGATTTTGATGACTGGGAGAAAGATGGCAGGGTCTGTAAAATTTAAAACATGAGCATTCACACTATTCACATAAGGGCACACAAATAGTAGGAGTGAAACAGAACCAACTCTATCCTACAGTTATATCTATGAGTAAGACGTACCGCTCCTGTATTATATTGCATACTGAACCCCATTCCATGTGGTGGACCAGTATGCCACCCCGGAGCTGGCGCAGACATGGACAAATAGTTCAAAGAAAAAAGATCCTGCAGAAGACATGGATATACATACATAACATATAAAAGATGTCAAGATAAAAGTTAAATGAAGCCTGCTAAAAAGACAGCATTACCTCAGGCAATACTTTTCTTTCACTTGAGTTTACTTCCAAAGGAGTTTGTGATATAGCACCAAATGTGAGCTCCTGGTATGGTTTTGACACTGCTGGAGGTGCACCCAAAGGAGTGTTCGAAAACCCTAGAGCATTTGGAGCAAGCGAAGAATTCGATGCCTATCAACATCAATTAACCAAGCAAAAAGGTGAGTAAATAATATATCAAGATAAAGCGTAACAATTATGAAGATGAAGAATCACCATTAGTGCTAACCTGATTGTTTGAAGCTCCAGCAAATGGTGTAAAATTAGACTGCATGCCACCTGCAGGGTACATAGTAGGTTGTTGATGCTGAAAGCTAGGCCATTGACCGGCATTTGTGGGAAACATTTGCATCACTCCAGGTACAAGTGCAGGGGAACCACCTGGGGTAAATGTTGAGAAGCTGCTATTTGAAACAGCTGCTGGAGCACCAGCATCCAAGGGCAATGTGTGTCTTGCAGGACCAGCGGTTGCATCAACACCAACTGATAACCGATTGTTGACTGCAAGCCCAGTTGCCTGAGCACCTATACCACCAACTAAACCTGACATATCACCAGGTGCAGATGCTGGAGCTGATAACTGTGAAAGTACAGAATCCAGAGAATTTGAAGGAGCTTGAGTCACTTTTGTTTCTGGGGTGAAGTCAAAAGATGCCCAATTATTATCATTGGGTGGCATTACAGCAGCTTGCACCATAGCAGGCTGCTGTGTTTGAGGAGCTGCTGCAGCAACTGCAGGCTCAGGATTGGCATCAAAGTCAATCAAACTTCCAGAACTCTCCCACTTAACTTCTGCTGGATTCCCATTGGTGGATCCCAGACTACTGGACGAAGTAGTTCTCTGCAATATGAGGTAAACTACAATAGTTACATTGGTTGGATTGGGCATCTTCCATTTTTGCAATTCAATAGAAAAACACTACATATTAAAATAAACAATACATTTCAAACAGCTGCAGAGAAAAACAGCCAATAAAAAGTTAATCCAAAGAATGCAGTTGTGTCAGAGTTGGTAGCATTAAAACACTAAAACAGGCTAGGGATGACAAGGGGTCAGTTGTGGCTGCTAAAAGCTGGTCGGGATCTGGTTGTATCAGCCTAACGATGGTGGAAGCGCTGGATTTACGGGTAGCGTTTAAGATGGCTAGAGATGGAGGTTGGAGCTCAATTCAGCTGAAGACAGATTGCCAGGTACTTGTTCAGGCAGTGTTGGGAGACAGACAATCTTATGGTTAGTTTGCCTGGGTCCATTATTTTCAACTGTAAGCATCTCCTCTCTGGAATGCCTTTTACTTCTCTTTTGTTTATCAGGCGTTCGGCTAACAGTGTTGCCCATTTCCTAGCTAGGGCGGCCCTTAGCGGGAATGACTGGATCCTAGGTGAGGAGGATGTCCCACCAGATTTTCTCCTTGTCCTGACTCAGGATCAGCCTTAGAATAGTTGTTTTCTTCAAAACAAACACTAAAAGAGGCAGAGGAACTAGAGCATATGATGATACAAATACATGCATATCAATATACTATATACAGATGCCTTACCTGTGTGTGCACAGAGCCATCAGCAGTCTTTCCACCATTGGCCTTTGGGTGTCCAATTATACGAAGAGGCACTACATTATCCCCCAAAATCTCTCTAACTGGTCGTGCCACGGGGGAACTGGATGTATCCAGATCTCTTGATAGCTCAGGCGATCTTCCTCCCATCTTTGCATCTTCATCAAACATTTTATGATCTTCAAATCTCCGTCCATTTTCAAATCTATCTTCTCGACGCCAATCATTTACAACATCCGAGCGAGCTGGACTTTCCTTGAAGTCACCATATTGTCGACTTTCTTGATTGTATCCGGGACTTCTTTCGCCATAACTTCTTCCACCAGGACTAGACCTATCGCTGTAACGCCGTTCATATGTATCCTCGTTTGGAGGGCTACGGGATCCTCCCTGATATGTGTCTGCTCTCCTGTTTTCATTGGAGTCTTCCTTGTCTCCCTGCAAGGTAGTTTAGAAAGAAACTTATTGGGAACTCAACGTTATCTTAAAACAGTCAATCGCTATTAGTAAAAGCTAAAATAATATACTACATAGGGGTGGGTACTAAGATGCATCTTACCGTCTTTCCTCTTGGAGGTTTATCGGAATTCCTTTCACCGCTAAATCTTTTATCAACATAGACATGCTTTACAAAACCTCGAAGCCTCTCAATATTACTAGCAGCAAATGCACAAGTCAGAACATAATCAAGTGAATAATGTAATAAAACATAATATATGACCAATTACCTGCTATCGGGGGTTGTATTACGTTGTGAGTCCCACTCTTTAAAATAGACTTCCTTTGCACGCTGTGAAATGCGAAAAAATAGATGATCAACAAAAACTTGGTGTGCAGACATGCACCCTAGCTAGGAATCAAATTTTATACAGAACTATAACAGATGAACTTATGAATGGATTGTTGGGGAATTTTACCTTTTCCTTTAATACAGTTCATGTTCAAATTTTATTGAACGCTTTTTTATCAGCGAAAGTATTCATACAATAGATGAGGAAAAAATATGGTCCTCTTTACGCTTGTTTCTATAGTATAGAAAAGGATATTTGTCTTTAAAACTTTGAAAATGTGATCGAAGAGAATACCAACATGCAGTGTATATTTTGCAAATATTTATACTACAAAAAGCAGTCTAATTCAGTAACTGTGAACATAAAGCATCCTTTTTCGTATGATAAAACTGAATTAAATCCTAAACTGTAATTTTCTTTTGATAAAAAAGATGAAAACAGGACAGATCCTAGAGAATTTGACAATTGTACCTTATTTCCCCCTTCCTGAAGAGAGCTCACTTCTTGGGACGTAAATTTAGCCATTGATACCGATTTAACCCGGTGAGTGAACTCTCGACTGCAAAAACAAATAATTAACCTATAGAACACAAATATCCTCACTCCTTCATTCTGTATATTTAAGAAAAGTGATAAATTACTACTTAATTATCACTTACAAATGATATGGGACAGCTGAAAAATATAGTTCTAGGAATGGTAAAAAAAGATGGCGCACTTACTGTATCCCACTACAAGTTGTGCAGACAAATGTCCAGAAATTTGTGCAAACATATTGAGGTCCCTGTTTGACAGAAATATAATTTCATTAATTACAGAACATACAATGTTATCTCCAATTAAAGGAATATTAATTTATGTCTGATTTAAACCCCAAATTCTGTGATATCTGTACCACAAACTGATGAGTGTTACTCAGAACCTGCAAACACAATAATACCTTAGAACAAATTGATACGAACATGTAACAACCTATTGAAAAGCTAATACCTAATAAAGGCTGCTGCCTTTTGGCTGCCTCCATGCAAAACAGGGAAATGTTATTTACATAAATGACCCTCCTCATACACCACAATGATGGGATGTTCATGCATTGGGCTCATTTTTATAAAAAAATTAACTTAAAATGTTTTAGTTTGCGTATGTGAAACTCAAATAATTAAATGTTTTTACAATACATGTATGGTAATGTGATTTTGAATGAATAAACAAGAAAAGATTGATCATGGTATTAAAACGCAATCAAATGTATCGGTTAACAACTATAGTACAGGAATTCACTTGGCTGGACAGATACTGCTGGTGGAATTGAGCTTAAATGGACCCAATAAATGATAATAATAATAATAGGCAACTTCTTACCTACCAAAAAAAATCATAGATAACTTCTTTATTGGTTATAAACTTAATAACAGTATGTATTTCACTTATTCAAGGTACTTTAACCTTTACAGTTTACAAAAAAAATACCATAATACATTGTATCAACAAGACAATATGGATCATACCAAACTATTACAATTGATGCATCTTCGATTCTCGGGGAGTTTGAGAAGACCCCTGATAACTCTTTCATTTTTCTCGTCCTCCTTCAGTCGGCTCCCCATATCGACTTCCTAATTCCACCAAGGACTAGATTCCATTAAAATTTAAAGGAATAAATTGTACTTAAGGGGTACACAATCAACAACAATTACCAACCCAACCCAAACCATTCCCATTCCCATTCCTTTTTGCAGCTTAAAAATCAAGTAAGGACAAAAAAAAACTAGCTAGTTCAAATCCAATCATTTCCAGAAGGATAAAAGCACCATAAGAGCATGATCATCAACTAAGCCACACTATAAACATAAGGCGCATATAAAGCATGACATAGAATCTCAAAATTCTTCTATATTCTCGCATTACCAATTTACCACAGTAGCCAAACAAAACAAGAAACACAGTAATCAAATCAAAATTGAGCTTGGCAAAAGAAGCGGATCTGGAAATTGAGGCTCACCGGAATGAGCAAGAGACCGTGTTTGGATCCCTAGAAAACGGGAGAGCGAAAATGAGTGGTGAGGTGAATCTTCCGCAGACACGAGTGGTTCCACTCCTGAAGCCCGGTCAGGAGGTGACGGCGGAGCCAAGGAGATCCAGCAGCGAACCTATTGTATACGTGTTGTATGTAAAGGTGTATGCGTATGTAGAAAAAAGCTTGTAGATCTTCCAATAGTCGGTAACAATGGCTGGCTTGTGTACAGCTAAGAGAGCTTAACCAGAGCTCAAATTCTGTTTACTAGAGAGAGAAACTGAAACTGCGATGGTGATGGAGAGAGAAAGTGAAGGAGATTTGTGCTATCGGACACGAGACGACATGATTGTATGCGGTGGCTCTGTTGAAGACTCATGTTACTGTGAACACGGTCAATTTGACCCGACTCTCCAAAGGCGATCGACTTGAGATTACTCTATTGCCCCTTATTTTTAATGAATTTTCATATTCACTCTCTAAATTAAAATATAATGACATATGAATGTCATTTTTCAAAATTAGTATCTTAATTTCAAAAATTTCATTTTGGGTACCTAAAGATTGTTTAAGCGACATTTAACCCAATTTCGGTTAAATTTAACTGAATTTGGTTGTTTAAAAGTCTAAAATGTCCTCAATAATTTTGATTTAAATAAAATTGGTCTGACTAGTTTGACTGGTCTGACCAGTTCAATTTAAATTTATTTACTAATCAATAATAATATGAATAATTCATTAAAAATATTATTAATATAATTAATTAATTATTATTAATATATCAAAACTTTCGAATGACATATCTCTCTCATATGAGCTTTGTTTCGAACTCATGATATATCAAATTGAAGAGAATTACAAGATCTACAACTTTAAAGAAAAACGTTTTTGTCTATATATTATTATTATTTATTTATATATTTATTTATTTATTTA
>JAYMTP010001696.1:0-22677 GCA_036897365.1 Geranium brycei
ACAAAATAAGAGATTTTGTGAAAATATAAAAACAATTTGAACACATTTTCAAATTTCAATTATAAAAAAAAATATATTTTTATAAAGATACGTAAACAACTTGGCACATTTTTCAAATTTCAATTATACCAACATTTTAAACCTATTGTCAAAAAAAAAACATTTCAAACCTAAATCGACAAATCTACCCTTACCCACCGTCGCGATTCAGTAGCTACGACCGGTCATTGGACTCGAAGGCCTTCGTCGCTCCTCTACAGCGACTCCTCTCTCTGCCCTACAAAATCAAACCCGCTTTCAATTTCACCCAAAACTCAATCTCTTCACATCCGCAACACACACCATCACCTATAAACTCATCGCCCTCTCTCTGATTCATTCACATAATGTCAAAACCCAGAAATTTGAGCTGAGCAACAAGAAAACAACAACAACAACAAGATGATTGTTCGAACATACGGGCGGCGGAACCGGGGCATCGACAGGACCTACTCCTCCGACACCTCCTGCGACGTCGTTTTAGAGGACCTCTCGCAAGAAACAACATCTCAGTCCCAAGATTTCTTCAGCCTCCCGTTCTCCACACAAGAGTCGTCGTCTTTCGATTTCGAGCCCGATTCGCCGCAGGAGGAGAGGGGCGGGTCCTTAAACGGCGACGTTCGGAGACCCAAGAGGCCGAGGACCCAGAAAGGAGCGTCCTTGGATTATCCGGTGCTGCGCAGCTCCTCCACGCTGATGGAGACGCAGGAGTTTGGGGAGATGATGGAGCACGTGGACGAGGTCAATTTCGCGGTCGATGGGTTGAGGAAGGGTCAACCCATTCGGATCCGGAGGGCGAGCCTCCTGTCTCTCTTGTCGATTTGCGGCACTGGGTCTCAGAGACGGCTTCTTCGTGCTCAAGGGTTCGTGTTTTTTGCAGTTTTTCTCTTCTGGGTTTTGAGTATGGCTTTCAATTTTGAGTTTTTTTGCTTGATTCGTTGTGGGAACGTATCAGATTCAGCAAGTGTGAAGAAAGGTTTGTGGGTTTGAGTTCTTGAAACGCATACATGATTTTTTGAACTCCCACATCAGATTTTGAATTTTGAATTTTGAAAATGTGATTTTGAATTATATGATACATAGCTTGTAACTTTATTGAAAAAAAGAGCTGCTTGATTACCCTTTAGTCGTGTTTGGCATTCCCACATAATGTGCGGCGCTTACTTAGTGTTGGTTATAAATAGAAATCTATACTATAGTTAGGCAGAGTTTGAACCGAGCTGGTTCTTCCTTTCCCGGCTTGTGGTTTGTGGAAGGATGTCTCTGTCTCTGCTTGTGTGGTCGCTGAGTAACTCTTTTATCAAGCAGTTCTGTAACCTTGGAAATTTAACTTTATAGAAAAAAGTTGATTGATTACTCTTCAGTCATGTTTAGAATTCCCACATAATGTGCCGTGCTTATCTTACTGTTGGTTATAAATAGAAATCCATCCAATAGTATAGTTAGGCAGAGTTCTTCCTTCCCCGGCTTGTGGTTTTTGGAATGATGTCTCTGTCTCTGCTTGTGTGGTCGCTGAGTAACTCTTTTATCAAGCAGTTCCATTACCTTGTTCTTTTTAGACTACATTGACATAGTGAGCAAATTTCTAATATTATGGAAGTAACTATAAGTGTCAAGAAGTGCCATTGTGATTTTCATTACCAAAGAAATTGCTCGCCATATCAATGCCTACTTGGTCAAGGGTTAAGTTCTTGGATACTTGTCCCAATGATCATTGTTCAAACCTAGTAGGCGGCTGTATTGATGTGTACAGAATAAAATTTCAGTGTACCTCTTCAGTTTTCCTCTGTTTCTCTAAAAATTTGATGCGTACATATTTAGTTCAGGTTCTATTTTTCTTTCATTCATACCTTTTCTGACGTGTATATTAACTAATTTAATTCCATTACAGGCTGGCAAAAACAATACTTGATGCCATTTTGGGTCTCAGCTGTGATGACTTGCCAAGTAATCTGGCGGTAGCAGCTCTATTCTACACTTTGACTGGTGATGTAAGTTGCTCTGCCGCTTAAAATTCAATCACCATAACTAATTGCTTAATATTCTTCACTTTTAATATACCTTGTCCGGGTTCATGATTTTAGGTGTTTAACATCATAATAGGAACTTCTGTTAGGGATAGAAATTGGATTCTTAGATTTATTGTTGTTGCCGTCATGTACTATATCCAACTTTCAGGAAGTGATGTCTTTTTGTTTGTTTATGTTTGCTCGATATATGACACCGACAACCATAGCAATTCCATTTTTAGTACCCCTGGATAATAGCATAGAGTTCATTGATCATATGATCCACGTCCAACTTATACGCTCTTTTAAATGAATAAAGCTGGGAGGGCAACCTGGAATTCATACATACATTACAAGACACTCGAATATACTTTGAGGTTGTTTTAGTCTGTTATATTTTCACAAGCTTAAACAAATATTTTGGTTTTGTAGCAGATTATGGCATGGAAATAAGTATAGAGGTTGAACCATAAATGCTTTCTTAAATTGTCTTGGTCTCATTCTCATGATGTAGCCGCATAGTTCCTTTGCATTCAAAAAGGTTACACGAATGTCAAATTGCTGCCTGCTACTAGATCTTTACGACAAATGTCTTAAAGTCAGATTGTTTAGCTGATGGTTTTCACTATCACGAAATGAAAAGGTGCTCATTGTTTTTTATCCCTTACAGCTTTTGAGCTTGTATGTTGCCTTTCCGTTGAGCACAATTTTAAACGCATTTCATGTTTTCTTGTTTTCAGTAACAATTCATGTTCCCTTCGTGTTTAGTCCTGAATTGGGGACTTACTGAAACATTACAAACTATGGGGAACATATATTGGGTTAGGCGCAATAACTAAAAGGTTGATGCGACTGTTGCCTTCATATAGTTCTTTTTACTTATATTTATTTGACGTGGGTTTATATCTCAACCTTCCCTCTCACGTGTAGGATTGAATTTCTATACGTGGGGCGTAGTAGGACTGAACTCTTGCATATGGAGCAGAGACCACAGGGGAGACAACAAACAGGCTAGATGTGTAGGGTTGAACTTCTACACATGAGCCATAATCAACTAGACTCTGACACTATAAATTTTTTAAATAGTGTGCTACATATATTGCAAATCTGATTCCACAACTAAATTGTCAACCTTGTTTATTGTGTGTGTCTCTTGCCTTTATATGTAGCTTTTTTCCCTTATATATATTTGATGTGGGTTTAATTCCGACATTTATAAACCAGAAGAACAAGAAAATAACAAGTTAGTGTTTTGTTATTGATTTTTTGAGTTGATAAATGGTTGATCTATTCTTCACCCCGCATTCATGCTTCTTTTGTAAGCATTGAAAACATATGATACAGTTTTTTCCTTCCTCCTATGGACTCTTATATTGTTATTTGTAGTTATAAAAGTATGATACATATGTTCCTTGTTACATATTGCATTTATCTGGCTTCTTGTTTTCAGGGTCAAGATGATATCCTTCTTGAATCACCCACCTGCATTCGTTTTCTGATGAAGTTGATCAAACCAATCATCTCTGCCTCTACTGTAGACAAAGCACCAAAGATAGGCTGTAAGCTTCTGGCATTACGAAGGGTTGCCGACATATCACGAGATACAAGTAAAATATTAGATTCCAGTTCAGCTGCAATTGTTCACAAAGTTCAGGAAATTCTTGTAAGTTGCAAAGAAATAAAGTCAGTTAGTGATAGTATTAACGGAAAGGGGAGGCCAGAGTTGAGCCCCAAATGGATAGCTTTGTTGACGATGGAAAAGGCTTGCTTATCTAAAATCTCTTTGGAAGGTAGAGTGGGGGTTATCCCTATCTTTAGTCTGTACATTAAGCTGATATTTTTACTGAATCATATTTACTTGTGTTTGCAAATGCCGGTATGCTTTAAATGAGTACTTTGGCCTTGGGATGAAATTTTTGATAAATATTCAATTGCTGGGGTGTTATTTTTGATTGAAAGACCTTTTTCCTTCTGTTTAGTAGCAATTGCGCGTGTATCATATATGCATGTGCATGGATGGATGTATTTGTGTTTGTGTGCATGTCTTCTTCTATCTATTGAACTTCTTTCATGTAGTTTTTTTCTGTGATTCATACTGATACTATTGCTTTGTTTTACATAGGTGATAACCGCTGTTGAATTTATAATATTGTCGCTACTTTTTCCCCTTCTGCTGTTCTATCATTATCATTTGATGTGGTTGCGTTTTCATTCGTTCAGACACTTCTGGTACTGTAAGGAAGACTGGAGGGAACTTTAAGGAAAAATTCAGAGAGCTTGGAGGACTTGATGCTGTTTTTGAGGTTGCGAGAAATTGTCACTCTGCTATGAAGGTGTGAACTAGTATGATAGTTTGATCTTGTTATCTGCTTAATTGCATAAAAACTGAACTGTAAATTAATAATAAGAAATAGATTGTTATGTTTCACAACATTTAGTAAACCTTTTGCTTATTCTTTTTTGTTCCTGTTAACTTCATATGAGAAGATTCACCGTCTGCACTGAAAATCATGTTGCCAAACAGTAATTTGCTACAGCCCTGATGAAATTTACTCATAATTGGTACTCTTCTCATTAGTTCTATGAAGCTAGAAGAGGCTGAAGTTGTGTAATCACATGTTTTTGTGTTCCTGTTAGTAATCAAAACTTAACAGCCATGCCACGTTAATTATGGGATATAGTATATCAAACTTTTCTTCTTGGTCAAAATGAGAAAGGCTGCGCATAAATATTGGTTACTATGTATCTTTCCATCTGTTAATTTCAATTTCAAAACTTTCTTGTTAGCTTATTAGTTCAAAAATACACTCTTAAACACAATTTTGCTTTTCCAGGGCTGGACTGAGAAAAAGCCACCTTCAGGTGCAAAGAATGGCTTGGATCTGGAGAGTCTGGTACTGCTATTGAAATGCTTAAAAATCATGGAAAATGCAACATTCTTAAGCAAAGATAATCAGGTATGGTTTTCAGATTACTTTGATTTTCCTACTTTTATTCAAATTGTCTTTATTTGTTAGTTGTTTTAATTTTTAACAACCATCTTTGTATTTTCATCACAGGATCATTTACTTGGGATGAAAGTAAACTTGGGTCCTAAACAATCTATGTTATCTTTCACAGAACTTATAATAAATGTCATCCAGATTCTATCAGGTGATTTGCTAGCCAAGGGAGTTAAATTTTCCTTTTTTTCCGCATCAGTCCTCTATTTATGTAGAAAGCACTACACCATTTGCTTTTATTTCTTTGCTTTATGAATGATGATGGATGGTTACGATTGGCAGGTTTTTATTCACTCAAAAGCTCTGCTGCTGTTGTTGATGGTGACAGCTGTTGCAATCTTTCCAATGAAACTAGTTCGCCTTCTGAATTGGCTGTAATTGCAAACAACAGAGGTACATCATTGACTCCAGTTCCCTAAGCTCTAGAGTTGATCTCCCTCTCTCTCTATCTGACACACACACACAAATGTATGATTTATGTCCTCTTCAAATGTGCAGTGAGCAGTAATGAAATCATATACATCAGTTCGTCCGACAACTGCTCTAGCATGGACACCATCTCTGAGAGGAGCACAAATTTGTTGCCAAGTAGTCCATGGTTGTCCATAGCGCGGTTGGGGTATTCTGTATCCAGTTCTGGTTCTTCTGAAACTGGCCCTATGTCCATGAATGGTTTTGGTTCACATGGTCAGATATCACGGCGATCAAATAGTGGAACAAGTGTAATTAGTAAGAGTAATGGTTCAAGGGAGAACCTTGGCCTTGGTAGAAAAACCAATGGTACTGATGATGATAGGCTTAACTTTTCAGAGGATAGCCAGGATCCTTTTGCATTTGATGAAGATGAGTTCAGACCCTCCAAGTGGGATTTGCTATCTGGCAAACAAAAAACGTCACGAACTCAAAGAAACGGGGTAACTTGCCGAGAAATCAAAGATGCATGCCAACCTCATTTTGTGAAGAGTCAGCAAGAGTCAAGTAATGGGAAATGTTACACAGAAGAAACCAGTAATAATGAACATCATTCTTCTGATACCTCTTGTTCAGGTGCTATTGACGAAGAAGAATCAAGCCTTCTTGCTGATTGTCTTCTTACTGCTGTCAAGGTATTCAAATAATTGAACTTGTGAAGTTACAACTATTTTTCCATTTTCTTCAACCTACATGCTTTGCAATGATGTGAGATTGTACAAGCTAACCACTCTTGATAATTGAGGTTACACAATTATCGTTCTTCTTTGGGTTTTTCCTTAATGAATTGAAATGTTACATACCAACTAATATTTTTTTTGATACTTGTCTCCTTATGAAACCTGCTTCCATGGTTACATCATATGAGCTATTTTAGTTTAAAAACCACGTGATCAAGGCTTTATCTCTTTGCTCAAGTGATTGTTTCAAAATGCGAGCAGTTTTATTCATACTTTTAGATCAAGACATAAAATTAGGCATTAGAATTATATTCCTAACTTAATATACTTAGCATTTCCAGTGATTTAAATATGGTACATTCTTATCTAAACTAATTTGTAATCTGATGAAGAGAATAATCAATGTGTTCTTCCTTTAGTTTTTTGTCTTTTAAATTCATATAGAACAATTAAGTTAAATATTGAGGCGTGGTAAATATAACTATGAGTGGTATTTGAACAAAAAACCTCCCCTTTTAACATTATAGTTAGTATGAGCTAAAAATCTATACAAATTTTGCATAATCCCAGTGTATGGTGTTTCTTGGCGTAATGCAATAACCTTGCAGGTATTGATGAATTTAACGAATGAAAATCCTGTTGGATGCCGTCAAATTGCTTCATGCGGGGGACTGGAAACCTTGCCTACACTGATTGCTCGTCACTTCCCTATATTCAGCGCTTCATCTTTCTTGAATGAGATGAAACAGAATATGCCAATTGTTGAACTTGAAAATCAGAGGGATGCACTTCTAAATGATCAAGAGCTGGATTTTCTTGTTGCAATATTGGGCCTCCTTGTCAACATGATAGAGAAGGATGGATGCAACAGGTTAAATTGGCTTCTCACTGTTTATCTTCATGCATGCCCCTGTTGTTTACTTTTACTGTTTAAGACTTAAGAGTATATTTCCATTCCTGATCATTGGTGTCAGCAGACTGGAAGCAAGTTGAATAACATTTTTTCAATAACACAAATATTCAACTTATGCAGATCACGACTTGCATCAGCCAGTGTCTTGCTACCCAGCTCAGAAGGAGAGACTTGCTGTGATGTAATTCCATTACTTTGCTCCATCTTTCTGGCGAATCAAGGAGCAGGTGAGGCAGCTGAAGAAGGAAAGAGTGGACCATGGGTGAGTAACGTTGCACTCATTACGTTAAAGAACTCCAAACTTCTACCATTTTTCTTTGATACCTTCAGCTATGATCAGGTTGCACAAATATGTCGAGTGCAAATTTGATGTACTGCCTGCCATTGCCTAATGGTCTTCTGAAAGGTTTGAGTAGACGAGGGAGAGGTTATTCTGAAAGCAATCTAATTATGGTTATTAAAAAGTTTTAATCTTATTCTAGTGTTTGAGGAACATTGGAGTGTAAAGGAAAAAGACTCGGAATTAGTTGAGGCAGTCCGGAAGCAGCAAAATAGAGACTGTAGGGCTGTTTTATAGAGTTTTATCGGTGGAATAAGGATGAACAGTAAAGGGCTTTAAAAATACTGTAGTGCACTAGGAAATGCCAATAGCTTCTGATTAATTTATCTGCGGGCCATAACTACAGATTCCACTCTTAGACGTGTCATCAAGTCATCTACAATAGTAGTATAATACCACACGAAAAATAGCGAAGAGCAATATTGACTATCGATTTTATTTGATCTGTTTTATTCCAGTTATAAGAAAAATCAATATTGTTTTCTTCAAGTATTTAACTCCGCTATATAGTGTTATATCTCAGCAAATTGTATTCATTTTTTTATGATGCACTTTCTCTTCTATTTCTTTGATATGGCGAGCCTTAGTGGATAAAGAATGAAGGGAAATATTTCCATTGAATCCTTATTTTCTTTACCATTTATTTGATTTTTATTCTTTCATCTTATTTCTTTCTTTCCCGCTACGTGCAAATGCTGAGAGGTGTCTTAATTTCAATATATATGGCGTTGGACAGGACGATGAAGTAGCTATGTTACAAGGAGAGAAAGAAGCCGAGAAGATGATAGTAGAAGCTTATGCGGCCCTTCTACTCGCATTCCTTTCAACCGAAAGGTTAATGTTCTTCTTATATACTATACATATTTTGCATCAATTATTAGCAGTCGATCTCAAACTCGCCTGTTTACAGTAGGAGCACACGTGATGCAATTGCTAAATATCTCCCTGAACACAACTTGTCGATCCTGGTTCCCGTGTTGGATAGATTTGTGGTATGTATTTTTTCCCTAATTGAATTTTGGTCATAAATATCCCAGATGTGATATATGACAATTTAATTATCGGTTGAGGCGTTGAAGACAACCTGTCATGTAGTTGTTTGGATGCTCAATTACACATTTACACCATTCCTTTTTTCTTCTCAGGCATTTCATTTGACACTGAACATGATTTCGCCGGAGACTTACAAGGCAGTGAGCGAAGTAATAGAATCTTGTAGGGTACGGTGAAAACTCGTGACATGGAGATTCTGTACAGCTTTGGCGTCCTTTAAGATCTGCTAGTAGTTGCTTGTGATGCTCAGGCACACGGGGCTGCCGGAGCACGCCGTACAAAACGACCAGAGGCTTGTGTTGTAGTTAGTCGCCTCTTTTATTATATTTTAGGTCTTCTGTTTGTTTTTTTTTCCATTGGGATCACATCGTCGATTTTTTCCTTTCCATTTGTGTACTGATATTATTCTTTGTAGTTTTCTTTCACCGCCTCGGTGCTATAGCTAGAGTGCTTGTAATGGAAATTCCTTACATAAATAGAAAGTGTCTGGAGGGTGTTTCTGTCATGTGATGTAGGTTTTGCTGATAAATATTTTTATTGCCCTGTGCCTGTGTAAGCTTAGAGAGAGTGAAATTGAGAATAATGTTTTGCTTGTTTCGACGATCGAATTGTATGCTCTGCCTAAACATTGCTCTTTGAATCAAAGAGCTTCGAGAAGAAAAAAGGAATTGAAATCAGCTATTGTTCTCTCGCCATTGCATAGTTTAGTTACCGTTAAATATGTGTTGGGATAGTTGGAAATGCACATAGAAATGAGATGTTCACAGAGAAAAAAATTGCATACTCAAATTCAAATGCATTGGTCGTAAATATAAAACTATAAACATCTTTTTTTCTAAAGTGACACTTAAAATAAAGTTTTCAGTACAAAACTAGATAATTTTAATTCAGTCAAATATGACCTTTTTTATTTAGGGTACAAGCAATTTATTCAAGAAATTGAGATCGAGTAATATGAAAACATGAAATTAATAGCGTTGTGTGCGTATGTTTTAAAATCTTCACGACCCTTCATCAAGACGCATACTTAAATGAATCAATTCATATCACCACTATGCCAAATCTGTACCGACATATATACATGAATAATGTCAATAATCATGTTTTAAAATCTTCACGGCCCTTCATCAAGATGCATATATAAATGAATCAATTCACATCACCACTATGCCAAATCTATACCCACATATATACATGAATAATGTCAATGATCATTAAATGAGGTCGATAAGAAAAATCAAGTATAATTTTGTGCCAGGGCACAATTCATTTAAGTACCCATCTTTAAAGAAAAAATTTTAAATTGTAGTTTTGTGTCAGCAATTCATTTTACTGTGCATTTGCAAATTAAATAAAGAAAATAAAAGGTAGTTCTTATATTTGTGAACCGTTCATTTGCATATGATAATATGCATTTGAAATTACCCAATAATTAAGTTTACAGGAAATCGAATCTTTTCAGGAAACAGTGGGAAATTGGAAAATAGAGTTTCAAAGATTAATAGGCTAGACTAGACCGTCTCAATATGGGACCAAATTTGGGCCAGAGCCCAAAACTCATAGAATAAGAGTATAAAAGGGTAACCGCTAGCCAGCCCATCCCTTTCCCATATTAACTCAACCAGCCATCGCCTGCTCTCTCTCTCTCACAGTCCTCAGACACTCTCCAAGAATCGATCACTCAACGACGACGCCATGACCGTAGAGACTCTCCCGCTCCCGAACGGCGTCGTAGCCTCCCTCAACGGAGACATGGCTTCAAAACCTTCCGCCGCCAAAAGCTCCAAGGAGAGCGAGCGCCGCCGTCGCCGCCGCAAGCAGAAGAAGAACAAGAAGGCCAATCGAGCGCAGGCCGCCGATGAAAGCGACGGCGCCAAGGAGAATGCAAATCCACAGCAGGTGCTCCTCTCTTTTTCTCTCTTTGCTTCTTTGTTTGTAGGGCTAGGGTTTGGCTCGGTGTAGAAGATCACATATTGATGTTGGTTTATGAAATTGATTTGAACTCGTGAGGTTGGAGTCATCAAAATTTTCAGAAACAATGGATTGAGGAATCCTGAGGAAGATCCGTGGAATTAGAACAAACCCTAGGAGTTTTTTATGTTTCTTTTCATTTGAATCACACAGGTCTATCCTTTCTAACGTTTGTTTGTGAATGTCACAGTTACATGCATTATTTTAAATTGAACTCATATTTTTGATGCTTTATGAATCTGTCGCATGAACCTGATACTGTTTGAACTTTGAAGGTGATGGAGGAAGTTGAGGTGGAATATGTTCCAGAAAAGGTCGAGTTTGGAGACGATGTAGATGAGGAGACCAGAAAGGTTTTTGAGAAGTTTTTCTCGGAAGTTACTGTTTCTGAGGTAATGAGAGTTCACTTTTGCCTGTTTAGAAATGCACCTGCTTCTGTTTTCGTTTTAAAAAGTATGCTTATGTGTTTGTATTAATCCAGGATAACGATAAAAAAGTTGAGTCTGCTGAAGATGCCATCTCAAAGAAGAAAGCTGATTCAGATTCTGAAGAGGAAGAGCAGGATGACCAACAAAAGGAGAAGGGTACCTCAAATAAGAAGAAAAAGGTTTATATTATTTGCTCTTGATTGGTCATGTTTATCATTGTTATTCTAGTCTCTGCTTGCTAAAATTTTTGTATCATTATCTCTTCAGCTTCAAAGGCGAATGAACATTGCTCAACTGAAGCAGATTTGCTCAAGACCAGATGTTGTTGAGGTATATACGGCTTCTAATTTATGTGCAAACTTTTTCCTCGTAGTGTTTTCGTTCTTCTGATCTTGATATGGTTCAGCGACTTGAGCTGATATATGTGTCCTTTTCCTTTTGACATCCATGAAATCAATTTCTAGGTTTATTTTGGAGGGAGGGTTTTTTGGGGGGCTTTTTTTGTAGGAGATCAGTTTGTTTTGCTTACAATAATATGCCTCAACTCTATATTGTTCACCATATCTTATAATGGTTGCATTATTTTCTTATGGAAACCTACAATGTTTTTATTTACAGTACATCACTAAAAGAAATTTCAATGTTCAACCAACTCTTGCAAGTTGAAACCTTTTATCGTAGGGGCCAGACCAAGGATTGCTCATACAATTAGTGTAAAATTTGTGGTTTCCAACGTTTAGTTGCGAGGAAAATTCTCATTAATGCAATACTTGAATTTCTTTTAAATGATACACATTTCAAAGTGATACTTTGAAAAGGTTGTGGTGTTGGACCGCATAGCTAGAATAAGATTAGTTGATCAGTGCCTCGTTGCTTTTGTATATTGGGTGTTGTGGGTCAAACATAGAAGCATTTTGTGGGAAGAAATGAGTGAAAAAACTGTTTGAATGAGATAGTTGAAGCACTGGATTTTATTTCCAGTCTATGTCATATTTTTTCTTAGTGTTTGTTGTTTTGTTTGTTTCCTAATATCCTTGTTTATGATCCTTTTATCGTTCACTATTGTTCTTAGGTATGGGATGCCACTGCAGCGGACCCTAAGTTGCTCGTGTATTTGAAATCATATCGAAATACTGTTCCTGTGCCAAGGCATTGGTGTCAGAAAAGGAAATTCTTGCAGGTTAGTTACTATTACTACACTGGACATTATTGGTTAGAATATGCATTCATAACTGATCACCATGGTCAATATGAGAGTAATAGGAAAGAGGGTTGGAGATAGATCTCGTCGATAAGGTTTCTCTTATATGAATATATGTGGTTCTTGCAGGGGAGCGGCTGAGACAATCATGGAGCCTGGACTTGTAGGTGTTTGGCATAAAGGAACTTTAAATGATATCTCGTTAAATATGTTTGTTAGTGTGGGTGGGAATGATGACCATCTTATAATGATGCTTGAGAATTTTAATATAGCCAAGGGTGCTTTTTATGCCATATATTGGGGTTGTTTTTATAATGTTGTGGTTCTAATAATTTGCCCTGGATTTTCAGATGTCCATTGTGCTTAATGCTCTGCCTGAACCCCCAACATATTAACTGATATAGCTTAATTGATAGATGCTAAATAAATTTGCTACTCTTTTCCTTGTAATCACATTTATCTCATCGGTCTTGGACCCTTTTTTTTCTTTGTTTCACAGGGGAAGCGTGGTATTGAGAAGCAGCCTTTTCAGCTTCCTGATTTCATTGCTGCAACTGGAATCGAAAAAATAAGACAGGTGATTTAAGTTTATTGGATCTCTCGTGGTACACTCCATCTTTTGATGCATGCAAAACCATGAATAAAAGGGAATCAATGTTAGATTCCCACTCACTTTCTATTGTATAAGTTCTTTATAACTTTAAACACGGGATCTTTTTCTTTTATGAATTTAAAGAGAAGTGTGGTTTTCTTCTTCGTTTACTTCCCCTTTATCTACAAAATCTACCAAATGTATTGTTTTTCATTTTAAACCTTCTTCAGGCCGGGTTCATTGTATTGTTGCATCAGATAGCATTTTAAAAATTGGCGTACACGTGGCCATTTGTTCTGCTTTTGTGGTATTCTATGGGATTGTCTGTTAGAACATGCACGTCTTAACCTGATTTGGGTTATTTCATCTCATGTATGTTGCTGAAGTATCTTTTGACACATCATCACTGTCTGCAGGCCTACATTGAGAAGGAGGATGGCAAGAAGCTAAAACAAAAGCAACGTGAACGTATGCAGCCAAAGATGGGTAAAATGGATATCGACTATCAGGTATCAATCATGTCTCGTTTTATCGAGGTTCCTCGACACATTATGAATTTAACCGTTATATGTTTACAAGTACTTGCTATTTTACATTGATGATGCTATGAATTCTTCTTGCAGGTTCTCCATGATGCTTTTTTTAAGTACCAGACAAAGCCCAAGTTGACAACTCTAGGTGATATGTATCATGAAGGGAAGGAGTTTGAGGTATATCTTATACATTGACCCCACATTACTATACAGAAGCATGTTTTCTCGTATGATTTCATTATTCTATTTGTGCATTCAGATTGGAATTTGAACAACTTGTTGAAAATAAGCCCCCAATGTAGAAGACGAGGCTTATTGGAAAAATTGCCCAAACTTTAGGTTTAAATTGGAACAAAAAACAAAAATTTAGAACTATTTTTTTATCACATTTCTTTGAAGAATGAGCTTCCACATGACAAATAGACCTTGAAGACATCATGTTGATTTCAAGTAGTGCACAAAAAGAAAGATTCATGCTAAATATTTTATGGTTGCTGCTTAGATGACTAAAATTTAAATACTCTTGACCTACCTTTTCGCCTTTTCTCTTACTAAAAGGGTAGTGTATTCTTAAATTAGTGAAAAATGCTTAATCTAGTGTTTCAGATTTATGTCCACACATGTAGGCTGTAATAATTATTACTTACACTTTCTACGGGATGTTTCGAACAATTGAGTTCTTGTGTTCCCACATATGGGTTATTTATTTTGTAGCTCACTGGCTGCATTTTATTTTCCCCTTCAGGTAAAGCTGCGGGAGATGAAACCAGGTATGCTCTCTCGTGAGTTAAAAGAAGCTCTTGGTATGCCAGACGGTGCTCCTCCTCCATGGCTCATCAATATGCAGGTTTGTTCTTGTTACCCATTTATTCTCTAGTAAATTGTATAGTTTAATGCAGTTTCAATTTACTTAATTTTTGGTAGAAATAATAACATGAATAATTATATTGTTTGTGTTTCTCTTGCCAGAGGTATGGTCCTCCACCATCTTATCCACATCTGAAAATTCCAGGGCTAAATGCGCCTATTCCATCTGGAGCGAGCTTTGGATATCATCCCGGGGGCTGGGGAAAGCCTCCTGTTGATGAAGTAAGTTGTTATATTACCGTCATGAAGTGTGCTTGCTGGTTTTAGTTATCTTTCTTTGAACTAATGTACATTCAGTCGCATTTCTGATTCTATGTTCTACTAGCTGACTTTTTTATGGTTTGTAGTATGGGCGTCCTCTGTATGGAGATGTTTTTGGTGTACAGCAAGAAGAACAGCCAAACTATGAGGTGATTTCTCATAAAAGCATACCATGTGATTATGTACTGCACACTGATTTCATGTTTTGATTTTTATTTCCTGATTTGGCTTAAAAGTGCTGTGACACTGTTAATTATTATTTTTCCAACTTGGCGTGGTTTTCTTTTCCATGAATAAGTTGTGTTTTATTATAATTTATAACATGGTACTCTGAATTTGCATGTGAGAATCCTGAACTCATTACCTTTCTGTTAATGAACAAATTAGGAAGAGCCAGTCGATAAGACAAAACATTGGGGAGATTTGGAGGAAGAGGAAGAGGAGGAAGAAGAAGAGGAGGAGGATGAGGAGGAGGGAGAACAAATGGAGGAAGAGGAGTTAGAGGATGGCATGCAATCCGTGGACAGTCTATCTAGGTATTGTATTTAATTCTTACATATGTTTTTGCTTCTTTACAACAGCTGTTGTGCACAATTTACATGTAGTAACATTTTGTCATTATTATTTAGTACTCCCACTGGAGTTGAGACACCTGATGTTATTGAGTTGCGTAAGCAGCAGAGGAAGGAACCAGAGAAGGCCCTTTACCAAGTAAGTACTGTTATTTTGAGTTGCTTTTCTTAAATATAAACGTGTATTGTGTAGCTCACATTAACGGTATCATGTGATTATTTTTTCCTATAGAGACTTGAAGAGAAGGAAGAAAGAGTTGGTCCTGGGACTTTACTTGGAACAACGCACACGTATGCAATGTTTTCTCTAATAAATGCTGAATGTCATGTAAATAACTTATTTGTAACACACTCTTTAACACCACTTCCTGTGTACAGGTATGTTCTTGGTACTGGCAATCAAGACAAGACATCAGCCAAAAGGGTGAGAAACAGTTCCGATTTCACATACATGTATATATGTGCTTGAGCTGAGTGCCTCATTCTTGATTCCTCTATTGCTATGTTTGACATACTTGATATAATTACCATGGTAATATTGAATGGTACTAAATTGGATGGGAGGACTGATGTATTATCTGATAATAATCTAACCCTTATATCGACCAAATAAATCAATTAGTTGTAATAAAATCAAGGTGTGATTTATAATAGACGAATCATTTTCCTTTGTTTTTTGGCTCATATATACGTTTGGTATCTAGTGATGACATATTGTTGCACTGCGGTTTGAGTGAAAAATATGTTTTAAACAATTTTTTCTGGCCCCATTCACAACAGTTCATTGACTGCATTCTTGCATTTTGATTTGTTTGTACCACATACAAGCTTTAGTCTAGTTTAAGAGATGATGGTAATGTTTTGGCTGATAAAATGATCTGTACCGTGTTGGAATGCGAACATCAAGTTTGGACATGATCTTCATGTGTTGGTGATTGGTTTATAAGTTTTGCACAATGCATTATTAAATGATAATATTGATGATATCTACCATTTTGGTTTGCAAAATGTGACATTCTAATGGCTTACTGCGATTACTGCAGGTTGATTTGCTTAAAGGCCAGAAGACAGATAATGTATATGTCACACTACAACCAGAAGAGCTGGATGATCTCCAAGATGTTTTGCCTTCTAAGTAAGTGTAGTTAAATTTTCACAGTACTTGTCACCAATATTGGCTCTGCCAAGTCGCTAATTACTGGTGCCTTATTTTAATAGGTATGAGGAAGCAAGAGAACAAGAAAAGCAGCAGACTCAGCGGGAGGACTTCAGTGACATGGTTGCTGAGGTGAGCCTGATTATAAATATTATATTTATTGTATATTGAATAAAACTAGTCCTTAAATTTTGGTTGTATTTAACTAAATTGATGGCTATTGAATTGTGCAGAATGAAAAGAAAAGGAAGCGGAAGCAAGAAAAAGATGGCAAGTCAAAGAAGAAGGATTTCAAATTCTAGGCATCAGAAACTAGTGAGATGGAGGAAGCTGGTTTTCAACTTAGGTTTCGATCTTTTGGAAAAAACAGTGGTAGAGGTGGTATCAGATGTTTTGTAATAGTACTAGTGGTATTAAAAACCTATTTTCAGGGTACGAACCCCATAGTAAAAACTGTATTATACATGATAACCTGAAGGTTTTACTAAATTGATATTATTGACTCTAGCGATATAATATCACACTAAGTGCTCTTCTCAATTGATAAGAACTACTGCATAGATTCCCTCAGTCAAGAATGTGCAACCGAGCCTTGTCCGCCGTATGGTTTCCGAGTAGCTCTAATCAAGTTACATGATTTTGCTACCATTACCCTAATAATTTGATTTAGGTGTCCTTTTTATCATTAAGACCTCCAAAATAATATAACCGTCAAAAGTAAGTGAAATCTCGTGGTAACTGAATATTCACAAGTCCAAAGTAATACTTTCAAACATATTTTTGACAGAATAATCCAGGCTATTCGAGAAGAATTGATTCGACATCCCGAACAATGTGAAGCAAACATTGATACTCACGACGGGTTGGTGTATGGAGATCTTGCGTCTCATCCCATGTGATGGGACTTTCTTTTTAATGAATATAGGGATTGAAAACCATGCGACCTGAGTCGAGCTCGATTATATAAGCTACTTCAAGCCTAGGCTAAATACTTCTTTCACGAGCCATACTCTGCCATATTGAGACTCGATTCATTCATTTACAGTCTTATATGTCTGACATAGGTCCCTGGTTTGTCCAGGTTAGTGTGTGGGTAGACAGTGCCGATCTGGTTCCTAGTGTTTCCAAAGAGATAGGGTATTGTTTAGGCAGCCTTCTACGATTTCGTTGTAAACTGTATGTGCTGATGCTCTTTTGTCAGGTGTGGGTTTTGACCCTCGTGTGTTAATATTGAATGAATTGTTCGCTTTCAAAAAACAAAGGTTTTACCATTCTACAAATTAATGACAAGTTGGTTTTGAATCATAAATCCACATCACATGTTGAATACGAAACAGAAGACTACAATACAACGGGACACACTCCAAAACGTAAACTGAATAACATGTACGCACTGTTAGTCTAATTATCCGATCTTAGAGCATAAAATCAACATGATCTGATATTCATATATCACTGCTGGTTAAATCATCTAGAGATTTCCCATCCTTATGCCAGCGTCCCTGCTCGGAAGCTGACCATCGTTTGCCCTCGAGAAGCACACATAATAAATCTCTGAGATTATGCCTGTAAATATGACGAATGCAGCCCCAGCCCCAAATATTCCCTTTCTCATGCTTTCACATGACGGGGACTTATCCGTCAGCAGAGTCCTGTATTTGGTGTGGTACGCATTTCTAACCGAACCCGCAAGCAGGCAAATCTCAGCAACCAGAAAAAACACCCTGAAAAGTTGATGCAATAGGTTTATAGACAAAATTGGCGGCAGGTGTAAAATCTCACAGTTAGGTTTGGTTTCACATACCAGCAGGTGATGAATAAGACAATTGCCCAGACTCGAGAACCACCAGGTCGCAGAGGCTTTCCACAGCATAAGCACCGGCTTGCCACCATTATAAGCACTTGACTGGCCATAAGGAACAGAAATGCCCCAACTCCTAAGCCAGTTGAAATGTCCGAATCGTAAACACAATAGTTAGATGTTGCATTTGTGCTCAGCTTGCCCTGTCAGATTACAATATTTATTAGTTCATTTCTGTAATGAGAGATTATTAATATCCCCCCAAAAAAATGTTTCTTGGAAGTTGATGGATGCTTCAGTATGTTTTATTGGGCATGTGACCCGTTTCTTCCCCATCAACTTGTGGTCGTGAAAGGACTAATAAATAGGGCAATCCTATATATAATAAGGTCCAATGGAAATCAAAGATGGCCTTAATGATATATCATATATGTGAGATTCATCTCATACGTGCAGCAACCACATAAGTTATCAAACTTGAAAAGTTTGTCAGTGCATAGGAATTAGGAGATCAATACTCTTCACAATTTAGTAGGCAATAAAAGTCTTGGAACCACTCCTAGTAAAAAGGGCCAATGTATACTTGAGTCGGACCAGAAATTCTGACCGATGAACATTTACGGATTCTGTTTTGTTGCCTAAATGGGGACCAATAAAAGGCCTAGTTTCCTGCCAATTGTTTGTAGCCCACAATCACAAACATCAAAATTACTTAACCCCACTTCCCCAAATTTCACTATGAAAACTAGGACAGTTTGTTTCCACTTTCCAATGACTGAAAAATTCTCCGATTTCCCATTTTGCTGGTGAAACCTATCCAAGCTTGGTCCAGCCATCCAGGCATGGCTCAAAATAATAATAATTAAGAATCTAGCTCGTGTACTTAATTGTTTTGTACTAATGACTGCAGCTATTTCACAAATATAGTAGCCCAAGGGCTCATAAGCAAATAGCAAAACAAAACACAACTTCTATGCTTTGATGTATACTTTACAAGTTTACATCAAAATTATAGCATGTAACACATCAAGCCTAACACACACCAAACTTGAGGAAACAAAAACAAATTATTCATTGAAAATATTCAAATAGTTATACTAATTCCTATGTACCATACAACCAAAAAGGAACAAAAAACAGGGAAATAGTTTCAAAACCCAGAAAGCATATGAAAGCAAAAGTAGTCATCAAAATCAAAATCCCATGAAAAAAACTTCTGCAAATTCCTACACAGAAACAATTAATCAAAGGGAAACAGACAAAAATAAACAGTAGATACAAAGCCAAACCTTTCAACAAATTACAGAATACCCATATCAAGCTGAACCATAAATTTCCACAAAATCAACCCAAAACAGTAACCACAGCAACAACAAATTCAAAAACAGCTACAGAAGAAGAAGAAGAAGACTCACAGTGCTCCTTCTCTGCTCAGCAGCCACAGCAAGAGCAAAAGCAATGAGATCAAAGACAAACACCACAACCAGTAACACAGTGGAAGCCATAGCCAACAAGTTAAGTTTCTCTCTTCGTTTCAGCAACAACAAAACAATTGCGAACAAAAGCGTTAGACCCAAAAGATAACAACAACAGCTTAAAAAGAAGATTTACGCTGATAAATAAGTATTCAAAAAGACACGCTCGTTTCGGTGGTAACGCACGCGCCTTTTGGATTCGAACCATGTCATTTTCTCATTGGTTTATTTAATGTTTTCTAATTTACTTGTCGGGGACGGAAATTCTAAATATTCTATACTAAATTGAGGAAACCCAGTTTTATAATTACATAAATGCCTCATTTCAAACACATATTCGTCTCCCAACTGGAAAATTTGTATCGCAACTTAAAATTTGGGAAAGAGTGGAAATTAGTATTCTTTTCTTAACAATTTTGTTCCTAATCCTGTACAATCCTATACAAAATTTTGAATGGAAATTTGTGAGTTTGAATGCTTCTTTAATCAAACGGAACACATTTTCTTTTTAATTTTTCGATTTTGGGAAATTTATTTTGAATTTATTTTTTTTCTCGGGTGGAACAATGAATTGAAGTGATGGTCCCAAATGGATAATACATAAAATAAATTGAAGTTTTTGAGATAATTTGAGAACAATGTCAGCAAATAACTATTTTGTGGTTAGTGGACATATTAAGACAGATTTTCGAAAGAACTAAGCTTCAGACAACTTGTTGTTTCTTGTGAGGAGGGTTGTCGGCGATGATAGAGTGATGTCTGACCAGAAATGGCCGGCGAAGAAACATAGGTGAGAAAATATGGAATATGAAATACTTCAAAAAATTTTAAAAAAAAATTCAAAGACATTTTCTTTTCACTTTTAAAATTAACATTTTTCATTCTATATCCAACAGATAAGAATATGTAAAATCTGTACATTATTAAATGACTGTGGAAAACGCATTTAACTGCATAACTATCGTATTTTTCCATATGTTATAAACACAACATGTGTCATGTGCATGACTGTTTTTTAAATGACTTGTGGGCGAGATTGGTGGCGATTAGCGTGCGCGAAACTACAACGCCAAACTAAGGAAGAGAAGGGTTTGGAGAGGAGTCATTGTCGTTAAGTGTCGCATATTTGGAGCTTCGAGGGATGCAAGATTTGGGGCTCTGGGTCGCGGGTTCGATTGTGAGCGAAGCAGGAAAAGAGAGAGAGTGTGACCATCGCGAAAGAGAGAGGAAGATGGTAAAGAGGTGAGTTTGAATGTCATTGCAATGTCAGAAAATTGAAGAATGACCATATGAGAAGAATGAGCATGGTTAAAAGAGGAAGAAAACACTTTTTTCCAATTTAATTGTTTATACACATTTATGTTGTTTTCCCCAACATATGGCGAAGGTTAGGAGTTTGAAGATATGGCAAAGGTTTAAGTTCTTACGTCGACGTTCAAATGATTTATAAACCAGCTCATGATTGGTCAAATGGTAAGGAGCTCACACTAACATATGTGAGATATTGAGTTCGAATTTTGGTACGTACGGGCTTTTCCCTCGGATGCTGACAAAAGGATTAAAAGACCGATAACACAGTTCTCCGAAAGTCGGTCCAGAATAGGGGGTTTTCCTGATTCGCTGATAAAAAAATTTACCCTTTATGAAATGCTAAGGTTAAACCTAATTGATGTTGCATACACTCTCTCCTCCTTGGCACCCAAAGTAGATTCCAAGCACTGGAGAAGCTCTTATCTGTTTGTTCATGTTTCTATTTTACCTGGTTCCATTGAAATCATCCATAATCATTTGAATCTGTGCACCAATAACTCAGGTCATTTATCTTCCCTTTATTGGAAGAAACCTGATTAACTTTGGAGTTTCTATCTGGATGAGAGATGTGTGCCCTTGCCAGGGAGATCGTCAATAGAAAAAATGGACGACGAAGAAGAGGGAGGAAAGAGATTAGTGGTATGAATTTAAAAGTTTAAAAACTAAAGAGAGAATATTTAGTGTTCTTACATCAAATTAAAAATGAAATAAATTGAAACTTAACATAATTTAATCGAATGAGAAAGCAAATGAAAGTTGAGTGACCTCGAGGAAACAAACTATACGTCGATACACCAGTTTGATATTAGATTGTAATTCAGATGAGATTATCCCCTTATTGTCTTGATGATGAGAAATTTTAGTTCAAATTTTATTTAATACATTATAATATGAGATATTGAGTATTATTCAACTTTAAAATCGCGTGATAATTTCCGGTGATGTTCTCTACTGGTTTTTGGTGCGATTTGTCGAAGAAGCTGCCCCGGTGAGGGGAGTTCACTCCAAAAGGGATCAACAAACAAGTTTTTCGAATCAGATCTGATTTGGATGCTCACTCAAACACTAAACTAAACTAGTGGGCACATTCATCACTTTTATTTTAGCATTTTAGAGTGAATAGACTATAGTATCAACATAAATTGACTTAAGTAGTAACTTCTATAGAAGTGAGGTCCTTATTTCAAATATTTATCCAGTCAATTAGATTAATATTTTTAACTTTACTCCGGTAAAAACAATCAAAAACAAAATAAAAAGGAAAGTTGAAGGGCAATAATAATAGGGTCGTTGGAGGTGGGTTTGGCTGCACCATTTTGAGTCATTTGCACGTTTAAACAAAGCAATTTGGTGATCACTTTCTCTGCACCTGAATTCTTCCACTTCACTTCACATCACTTCTACTGCAGAAAAATCAAATAGTACAATTTAATTTGTAAATTATCAAATTTTAAATACTGGTTTTAAAAATCTATTTTAATCTAAAGACCGTAAATGTAATTCTATCAACAATTATATGTCAATTTGATTAATTTCTATAATTATCGTAGGTAAAAATATTAAACCCGATACGTTCAGATCTAACACTAATTTCAGGTACTATATTCTCAAAAAGATTTAAATGGGTCTCTTTCTCAAAAAAAACATCTTTATAAACTATTGATTTTAAAGATAATGACACTTTGTTACACCTAACTATCGTGAATTGACATTTTCATACATTAACTATTTTTCTCTCTTCTTTAGTACTTTGACAATTTTTTTGTGACAACCTACTTATAAAATGTCTAAAATACCCTTGGATTAAGAAATCATAATTGAATTGGTTCAATTTGGTTTAAAAACTCAAAATTCAACGAGTTCAAATTATTACAAAAATTGGAAAATTAAAATTGGTGGAATTACATTGTTGTCCTCTTCTTCAATTTTTTTATCGGCAATAATTGAAGACATCATACAATTATAATGGTGGCTCTATACTGTTGTTCGGTTGCTATAATTA